>CM023452.1:74173560-74382036 GCA_013339765.2 Haemaphysalis longicornis | reverse complement strand
GTATGTACCCACTCATTGAAACGACAATACTATTGGGCTATCTCTTTTAGTGTTCTGTGCATTCCAGAGCAATCAACGGATTCATTAAGCGTAGTCTGAACGACGCGTACTTGGTTTCTTTCAGTTTTTTTTATTGTATTATCGATAGGCCCGCAGCAGTCCGTGACTACGCAGCTACCGTATGTTTGGTATTTACAACTTTTGCTTTAAGAAAAGAATAAATAGAGACTTAAAAATCCGAGAGCACGACGGCGCAGCGCTTGTGCCAGAGCACGCAGAAGCCGTTGCCGTTCGCGGCCGAAGTCTACAGTAATTTACTACGACAAATAAAACCCCATTGAAGGCAGGTGATGACTGGACTATTCATCGCTAACTACTACGAAAAAAACACTTAATCAGCGCGCAGACACCAAAAGCAGCGAGCGTTTGCACGCCAAGAGCAGGCCAATACGCCGCGAAAGCGGCGGCTGGATGACCTTCGTGCGGCGGTGGCGCCGGTAGTGGCGCGCGCGGTCCCTATATGAAATGAGCGCCGAAGTTTCGTGACCAGTAAAGCATTGAAGGACTCTGGTACTGGTGATATCGACTTTGTTTGGTGAGGAGACTGAACTACGAGGGGAAAGTTATCCAGCTTTTCTACAGAGCTTGGCATTTAGCCAACACAAAGCTCGTGGTCCGAATTCTTCGCCCTTGCCGAAGCCTGGGGCTCGTATCAGCTACGAGTACTGCATCAGCACTTGGCTGGGAATCACATTGGTTGGTTGTGTACCGATTTTGTACGAGCCCCAACCAATGCTGACACAGCGTTCGGGTATACATTAGCCAAGCACTGAACTAGATTGGTTGGAAGGAATGGTTCGGAGTTTCTACTCTGTAATCGGAATGATTCCGGATTCATTCCACCATTTAACGACCCCAGAATGGAAGAGGAATGGAATGGGCTAGATTTTTAGACGAGGTATGTCGGTATTAAGCTGGGGTGCTCTGCCAAGCTGGCTTTCCATCCAGCAGGGTTTGCGAAGATCTTTTTGCAATAACTTCTCCTATTCTAGGGGCATTTTATAGCTGTGAAAAAACCGGTTGCGGGGGATTTCTGAACGCATTGTCGACTAAGGATCTTTGCTTGGCGGAGTAGTTTTCAGTCCGAGGAAGCCATGGGAGGATGTGAGAGACACTGATTGATTGAAGGGTTTAACACGCTGACGCAACGCAGGCGATGAGGCGTGCCGTAGTGGAGGGCTCCGGATTAATTTTGACCACCTGAAGATGTTTAACGTGCGCTGAAATCACGTACACACAGGCGTTTTTGCTTTTCGCCTCCATCAGAATAGCAGCCGCCGTGGCCGGGAATCGAACCCGCGTCCTCGTGCTTAGCAGCAGAACGCCTTAGCCACTGAGCCACCATGGCGGGTTTGCGAGAGACACTCCCAGGCAGCCATTTACACTAACAGTTACCCGTGACCCCCTCAGCTTGTGCCGGGGTCCAAACCAAGCGAATGCATAAAAAAAGAAATAACCCCAGCGCTAGTTTCGCTAAGGGCTTGCGGCATGCATCGTTTGCAGCATTGCATAAGCCTCGGGGCATATGTAAAAAAATGCCAAACTTGTGCTTGGGTAATAAAAGCGGCCTTAAATAATGTCCTGTATTGAACAGGTAGAGTTAAGGCCATGGCAATCAACAAGCGAAGTGGGGCTAATGTGGAGCAGGTGGCTACTGTAGTGCAATGAACGCTAAAATATGCTGTTCTGTGGCGCCTCCCTACTGTCACTCACGCTAGCACGATAGCAATTCTGCTCAGTGCTATGCAACGTTTAGGATTACGAGCGCACGTAGGTGTGAGCCAGGTACAGATGATGTGCCTGCAAGTTTGCTACCACAGTGTAATGGTGCTGACGTGATTATACGCTAAGCGCATAGTTGGGCAACACACGATAGGCTGTGCAAAGTGAAACAAGCAGACAGCAACATGTTGTTGCTCTAACATCTCACAAGAGCGAACCATTACAAAATTTCTGACCATGCAGGTACTATAAACATGGGCCGTGTTTCTGCTTACGTTGCTGCAAATGTTGTCAAAATCCCCTCCACGTAAATTTCTGCCATCTTTTTCCCGCCCACCTCCCCTCTATTGTCACTCCTTCCACGATAAACACGGTGTAGGTTTGCTCGTTAATTCAACTTTGCCGCATTCTTTTCTCGCGCGCCATATACTGCAGCCTGTCATTACTGTTGGACTTCTTGGATGCCGCTACGACGTCTAAGCTCGCGCCCGAACGCTTCATGTTTGGGTTTAAACATTGTTTTAAACATGATTTTTTATGTGCTATTGCAAAAGTCAAGAAGCCATGTTTGCTTTTAATTAAAAGAACAGTGAGAGTTCCAGTTGTGTATTCATGTTTTGCCTCAAACATGGCTAATGCTTTCTTTCTCCTGAACGTTTACTGGTACGAAGTGTGTTTTTAGGTTTAGCAGTCCGGCGAAGTTTTGCTTATATAAACTTCCTTCTCAAGAATTATTTTTTTGGCCGGGTGGCTGAATTGTGCGACAGACGAACAGACAGGCTAAATATTTCGGATTTCAGCCAAACGTAGCCCAAGAAAGACTATCTTCTTTAATAAGGATCAAGAATACTGGCCCCTGGTGAATTAGAAGGGGGTGGTTCTGCTAACATCTTTCGGCTTTGGGGACGCCTATGCGTATTTTTCCTGTTCTCAACACACCTGATGTCACCCCTGTGTTGCATTCATACGCAACCCAATACGGCCACTATAGGAGGTAGTTTCTAGGTTGAGGCATTCAAGGGATAGAATTAGAGTGCCCAACCATTCCAGGAGTGGCAGTGGACAAAATTTTGCCATTCCGTGGAATTGAAAGGAATGGAATTGCAGATCCGCAACACTGGTTGGAAGTGCCGAGTTGGAAGCTCCCATTGGTCAATCCCAGAGCTATGAACATGGCCATCAAAGATGGCTCTGCCTACTGCAATGCGTTGAACACGGAACATAAAACACGTTCCCGAGGCTAGGCTTGGTTGCATTTGGTGCGCACATGACAGAAGCAAGACTTTCCCTTGGACTTCTCTGTCGACAAAATGAGACAAAGGAGCAAGCTTCAACGCGACTGGAGGACAAAGAGGTGAACTGTCCCTGGAAGAAGTTCTTCAGGGACACTGGTTCTTGGGTTAGCAGAGTGTCGAAATGATGATCTGTCTGTCTGTCACCTGAACGATAGATGCCACGGGAAGGGGTGCTTGCTAGAGAAAGAAAGGAGGGAAAACGAAAGAGTAGTGGGAGGGGAGAGAAGGGTGCAAGAGGGTGGGGAAAGGAGTGGAAATAGAGGAAAATGTAAGGGGGAAGGATTGGGGAGAAGAGAAAGTATACGAGGGGAAATTGGGACCACAAGGAGGATGGGGAGAGGGTGAAGGGGAAAAGTAGAGGATCAGAGGGGAGTACTGGCAGTGGGTTAGGAAAGGACACAGGTGCGAGGGGAACTTAGGAGAGAGGGGAGAACAGACGTCGGGAATGGGGAAAAGAATGGGCAGTTGGAGGGAAACGAGGACAGGGTGGCAGGCACTGCAGAGACAGTGATACTTCAATGAGACTTGCAGCAAAGCCAGCAGATACAGGGCGCGCTTCTTGATCAGCTTGAAAACATGCTACACACGTTCAGTTGACAAATCTCGCAGCTGACCAGCAAACACTTCGGCCAACAATTTTGTGTCGCCCAATTCCCTTGGCATGTCGAAAATCGCGCCCAGGAATTTAGTGTCACTTTAGTCCGATTCAATGCTCAGTATCGCCTGCCAGCACATTAGGCAGTCAAGCTGAGTGCTGGGACTGCGTGAAACAAAGTGCAATACCAGTGTATTGTATGTGACAAAAGCTATTTTACCACACTTTTTGCTCCCATTTCCACGTGGCAAGTCCACTTTGGAATATTTCAATTCTTCTAACCCTCGGTTAAAAAAAAAAAAGTGGTTGCCACTGCAAATAAATTGGGCAAAGTGTGTTTACGACCATTGTATCAAGTGAAACGCACGAAGTATTGTCGAAATTTTTACTTTTTAGTAGAGGATGATATGGTACAAAGCTACGAATACAAGCCCACACTAATTTGCTCTGCAAAGGTCTGGAATAATGGAGAAAAAAAATGCCCTGCACACTACCATAGAAGCACGCTACTTGCAGTACAGCAAGGAATCTGGCTTACTGTTTGGCAGATCTTAAAAATAAGTTACGATGGCAATACTACTGAGATGTATGGCTGAGGAGAAAGATCTACTTCACATTAGTTACACATCTGGGACCCACTACAGTTTCGGTAATAATTTGCTTCAAACTTGGTCTTCAACACGCCAAACCAAGAAACTGGGTTACCAAGTGCTTTTACTGGCTCTGCGAACAAAATGCTTCTGCCACCTCATGCGAGGGTGAAGAATTTTGTATTGGTGCCCATATGGATGCTGCTGTTCTGTAACACGTCAGACATTGTAATCTGCGAGGGCCAGCTCAGCAGGTGGAAATCTTTATTGGAGCTGAAAATCAACAGGTGAGCAAGATTACCTATATAGTTGATCCCGGATATCGAACAGTCCAAACACCCCCTTGTAAATCCTATGCAAAAGAAAATATTTTATATATCGAATTCTTGACATATCGAGCTATTTTGCGGTCCCCTTGGAGTTCGATATACCCAGGACTGACCGTATTCGTGCTGAACAAACGAGACCACAAAATGCCACGTTTCTGAAAAAAATTGGGCTCGAACAAGTTGGTGGTAGACGCAAAATAAACTTTTAAAGGGTTCATGAAGGCCTCAACAGGAAAAATTTAATGGTAGCAAATTTTCACCTGGGAAATGTAATGCTTGCCAAAAAAGAAAAGCGTTTAGGGTCGCCTTCCATTGCAAGGGCAGAGGGTGTACAATGCCATTGTGTTCACAGCAACCCGAGTTCCTCTCCTCCACGTAGCTTTTGTTTTTTTACCCTCTGAACAGGAACAAGAGCCCTCCATTTTATTGCACAAATACTAACTCAGTCCACGTCTTCGGGACGTACAGGGTGGGCAAGAGGAATCACTGACTTCTTGAAGATGTCTCGCGAGAGAGCCTTCCGCATGTCTGCAAGATAAACGGAGGACACAATTTAGTCAGTCTTGGTCAAGCAGTATATCGGCACACGTAGAGGACAGAGCAGGTTCATGACAAGGCACAACAACTGCGCACTGCAAGTAATCCCAGCGCTTTCGAATTTCTGGTTTAAAGGGACACTACAAAGGGGTTTGTAAGCATCTAATTGCTTAAAGGGGCCATGCAGACAAAACACGTTTGGTTCATTCAAAAGATTGCCTCGTTAGAATCATACTGACACCGCTTTTAACACACAATTCGCTCAAACAAGATGTAGGTATAATTAGGAAAAAGGGAATGGTCATGCGATCCGCTAGCTCCTTTCCAGCAACAGAACCAATAATGTCATATTCCTAGCTGTGCGATTGGCTGAAGCTGGCAAAAGCAAACGCAAATTAGGCAGGGCTTATAAGCTTGCCGAACGAGCTATTTGCACCTAAATGTAATGCATATTCATTTTACAGCAGTATGAATGGTGCGGTAAACAAGGAAAGTTACGAAAATACACGTAAACATAGAAGTAACGATGTGCACTGCTGTTGGTACTGGGCGCACTATGCTTGTTTTAGCTGCACAGCACTGCGGTGCTTTGGAGCTGTCTCAGACAACACTGGCCGATTGGCATAAGCGATGTTGTCTTACGTGACCCTGTTTGTCGAACATACCCCATGTTTCACGAAACGATTACTTTCTGCAGTAGCAAAAACAAGCCAGGTGCAAATGCAGTCAGAAATAAAGCAACGGCGGACAACAGTCCGTGCGCGGCTTTGGTATGGAAGCGCCATCTGGGAGGACTGATGGTAAGCAAGGCTGCAGAGCCTAATGACGCACTGGAAGGTCGTTTGAATACCCGCCTTCATGACTTCATGGCAGACGTCACGAAAACACCCGATTTGCGGGAGAATCAAAATTTTAAACCAAATTGGATAATTCCTCAGTGAGTATGGCATCGTTTGCTCCCCGACAAGTGCTGAGGGCACTATGAAACGCGAAATCTTTCAAATAAAACAAACTTTGTTTTGTCTGCATGGCCAGTTTGAAGCTTGTAATGTGTGAGCCAGGCACGTGAGTTCTTTCAGCCTGCTTATATGCACTTATTCATTGGAAAAAGGTATTTTCTAAGGTGCTGGCTCCTTTAATACTTTTTGCTAGTTTGCCGCTGACAATCACGGCACCCTTGTAGGTCTGCAAGGCAGCTTTACATGGTTTGAGCACTGACGCATAAGTTGCGGTGGGAACGGTGGAAACCCGAAATCCCGACTAGGCGTTTGATTTTGGAAGGAGTTACACAGCTAGCAGCATATGCGGCCTGTACATGACGTCGGGCAGAGGGCTGGGCACGCATTTTTCTACACCAACGGTTTGAATCGGCTTCATTAGATGGCAGAGCCAGATTAGGTTAGTGCACACGCAGGCAGACAGCTTGAAGGGTGCGCCGGCGAGACAAGATACCGCATTTTCGCGCGTATAACCCGCCCCTGCATATAATCCGCACCCCTACTTTCAGCCCGCCGGAAAAGAAAAAAATTACACCATCTTCCACGTGGGAACCCTGAGGGGATCCAAAGCCGTGGAGTAGAAGTGTGTTAATTGGTTGTTAGAGTAAAGACACGTGTAGTAGCGTATTAAATGTCTTATTTATTTATCGAGTATGGGGAACTTTTTGCGGCTTCTCGTTCTCGAAGCGAGTGAATCCGCTGTTCGACGCTGCGTTTCGAAGCGTTGTCACATTGCCAAACACCATCTGGATCAGCTACTCGCCGCTGGCGTTTCAAAGCGGCTCTCGTTCTCGAAGCGAGGAATCCGCTGCTCGACGCTGCCGTTTACGTTCGGCGTCGCGAGCTCTCCTCTGTGCAGCCTTGTTTCGGAGGTGCTCGCGGTTCTGACAGTGTGTTGGCTGGCGCTAGTTGAAGGTGTGCCAGCCAGTTCGCTGACGGAATTGTTGGCGTCCATTTCCGGTCATCGGATGGCGCAGTACCGAAGAAGCAACTGAGCGGAGCGCGGACGGGTTTATTTGCAGAGCAGAGGGAGTGAAGAGGAGGAGCAGCGTGCATGCGCGTGATTAGACAGCTGGTTGCAGAGGGGAGAGGGGAGAGCAGCGTGCGCTAGCGCACAGGTGGTGTGGAGAAGAGGAGGGAGAGAGAGCGGCGTTACCACAGCTGTTGTGGAGAAGAGGAGAGGTGCGGACGCCGGACAACGGAGGGTCGACTAAGAGATGCTTTGCATCTAAAAAAAATCCTCCCGTATGGCCCACACATTTGATGCAGGAAAGGCTGGACCAAAGCTACTGCTCAAGCAACACATCACACTAGACAGAAAAAGCGTACATTCAGCAAGTAGAATACACTGACTGCAAGGCGGCAGTCACAATCACTAATAAAATTCAGCTGTCAGAGTGCGCCCGTCCTTGTTTTTTTCTTCCTTGTCCTTGTATGCTTTGCGCAATCACTGGGATGGAAAGCTTAGTCAGTGTTACTGCGCAGGAGCATCATGGCATAACGCGCACTGCCGTGAAGCTGCACTAAAGGAAAAAACCCCGTGTATTATCCGCACTTTGCCACTGAAATCTTCGCAGTTTTGGTAAGGGTTATACGCGCGAAAATACGGTACTGGTTCCAGACGCTGGTGAGTGCAACAGTGGAGCGGCCTGGGCCGAACATTGTCCATTAGTAACTCTAGGGTTCAATGGCCCCGAGTCACTCCTGTAACACGAGACCCGTCAAAAATGCAGAAAACGGGAGAACTCGGGTGGTTTGGGGGGATTTGAGTGGTTGCCCTTTCCTCTTGCCAGCCTATAGCCCCTCGGCAGTCCGGGCGCGAGTCATTTCCCACAGCGTCCATTTCCCATACAAGTCGGCAAATCATCAAAATGTTGAAGAATGAGATAGCACCAAACTACACTGCAAACTAGGGTCACGTCTGAGCAGCACGTCATTGAAAAGCCACAATTAGCTCCTACTGTTCCATAATGTTTGCTGAGTTAGAAGAAGAAAAAAAAAAGCAAGGCCCTAGTAACTGAGACACAAAACAATGCACAAGTTGAACCACGAAGCGTGGCCGCAAATACAAGTCCGACGACCTCACTTCAGTGTTCCTTGTATGTTTGCACCGCCAGCTTCATCCTCTCGTTTGCAACTATCCCTTGAGCTTAGCAAACACGAATGCCCGCCCAGCACTACCCACCAAAGGCATCTTCGTCCGGGTCGCCAAAGTAGTACTCCAGAACCCTCCGGTAGACGCTGTAGCCTAGCCTCTTGTACATGTCAACGGCGACCTTGTTGGACACTCGGACAAACAGGTCGACGAAGTACGTCTGCTTCCTGCAACAAAGAGGGCAGGCAATTTCACCACCTGACCAACACAGAGTAGCGTTGGGATCCCAAGAAGGCAGGCACACCCTTTCAGAGGGCTTAGAAGCCCATGAAAATCACATGGACCAAAACCCTTGCCTTTTAGTAAGCCCTGGTCCTAACTGAGGCTTTGCTTTTGACACGTAGCTTGGCAAATGTGGGGCTAAGAAGGGGTAATGAACTTTATGCTTACCACAGTATAAATAAATGTGTTGAATTGCAAAGTTGGAATTTAAGGCGTAACCACATGCAGCGATTTTTGCTAGCGATGCGACAAGCGACAGCGACAAGCGACAAAATCTGGTTTTCGCCGCGACCCTCCGTCGCTAATCTAACATGGTGAAAGAAAAATCGCTTGTCGCCAGCATAACCACATGAAGCGTTTTTTGCGAGCGATGCGACCGGCGACAGCGACAAGCGGCAAGATCGGGCTGTCGCAGCAATCGTCTGTCGCTAACTTTTGGCGTATCGCTCAGTTTTGGCCTGACAAAAAAACAAAAAAAAATCGCGTCGCCCGGAAGGGGTAGAGAAGCGCAAAGGCTGACGGTGCACGTCGTCTGCTCCCGCGACTTCCGGTTCTAGAGCTGCGCTGGCATCCCGTCCGCCGGTGGCTTTCACGCGCGTGTGTGCGTATTGTGTATTTGTCACAAAGTTGTTACCTTTCAGAGACGCCCCTGGTAGCATCCATCGTAGTTATCGTTGAAGGCGCGTTGTTTGAGCGTTTTATTTTAGTGGCAAAGACAAACAACGCGCACACACGCTCGTGAAAGCTGCTGGCGGGCGGAAGGCCAGGAGTGCTCCGGCAGAGCGGACGATGTACCGTGAGCCTTTGCGCTTCCACCGCTTGCTACTGGCCCGCTACCGACGCGCATTTTTGTTGTCTGCTGCGGATTTAGCAGGGCCTTCAGCGTGGCAGCACGATTTCTGCGCTCCAGAGCCAGCAAAATGAAATCCACACACCTCTGTTAACGACATAAAACGGCAAAACCGACGACAAGACCCCTTTTGGCGCCTTTTGCTCGTGCACGCTCGTTCTGCGCAAGCGCGAAGTACGGAACTGCGGAGTGTAAAATGAACGATAATTACTGTTCAAAAAACGTCACCGACTACGTTTTTATTAACATTATAGCTACGGGATTTATAAATTGTATTATATTTCTTTTTCGCATTCGTAACACATACTGTCAAAAAAAGATTCTCGCCCCGCTCCCTTGTGGCCAACGGCGGGCAACCCCGTCGCTTCGCTGCATGCGTTCATCGGGCGAAAAGTCAATCGGCAGCAACAACTTGTCGCTATCCTTGTCGCGTCACTCGCAAAATCGTCCATGTGGTTACGCCTTTATTCTCGAAGGCAGACCAGCAATGGGGCAGACGGTCAGACTCATTTATCTGACATAAATTTTCACATGATTCAATTTCTTGCATTTCGACTCCACTAGTACCTAAACACCCGATTCTAACACGCCCCCAATCTAACGCGCACCGAATTTCTGAGCAAAAATACACAAAACTTGTACCTCCGATTATAACGCGCACAGAACTTGTGAGCAAGGAACGAATGCACATATAGGCGAATGATTTCCGAAGTAATCTAGTCCTCGTCGCTCTCCGCTGACCACAACACTCGTCCTAGTGCCGTCAAGCGTGTTTCGCGATGCCACATCTGAACGAACGTTCAACCATGTTGATGAGATCGTGGCCCACGCCTCGCAACGCCCATCCCTGCGAGCTTCTCCAGAGGGCACTGCTTCAGCTGACCACTCGTTTTGAACGCGTGGAGCTCGCTGTCATTGTGTTATCAAGCGTACAAGTGGAACGATTTACGATGTGTGAACGCCGATAGAAAAGCCTAGGCGCCTAGCTCCTGCGTCCGGAAAATTTTGCCAAGACCTTTGGTGCCATCGGTTGGATGGTTATGGCTAAACGGTGGGACGAAATTTTGCTGTTTCGGCAGTTTCGTTTGTATCTGATTCTAACGCAATGCGATTTCTCGACATTTTCCGGAAAACAGTGCGCGTTAGAATCGGGTAATATTCGGTAAATTCAGCATGTGTGGTCAAGAATAAATGCACAATCTAACACTAACAGAGAAATGCCTTAACCACCCGTACGGCAAATAGAATTCTGGCACCGTTAACGAGTTTGTTACAAACATGTGGGCATGACTTTAATCCTCCGAAAAACAATGCAACATGACTAGTACTGCCTACATGGGCAGTTGAATAGCGCTATCACTGTAATGTGATCCCCTGGTGCAATGGGACTCTCCAAATTCAATGAAGACGGCTGCAATGACCACTCGCAACGTATGGCGCTTCGACAACTGAGCAATGCGATAGCACTTTAGAGCTGGCCATCCGCAACGGGTTAAGAATCCCAGCAGGCAGTGACAAAATACAAAGATTAATGAACAGCCCTCATGCACGCTATTCCTCTGCCTTTGTTCTTTTGCACTGCAATTCTTCAATCACCGAGTTCAAGTGCCGCACGACCACTACAAAGAGAGCCATCTTGGTTTTCGGTTTTCGACTGAGCTCGCTCGATGTCTCACTTTTCTGAGATCTGCTCCAGGCCCGACATGAGCATGGCAGCGACGCCGAGCTTCCGGTACTCTGGTGCAACCGTGAGCGCCGTCACGTGGCCGTGCCAGTTCTCCTGCATGCCTTCCGCCTTGCCCATGACTGGAAAACAGGCGACGATAAGACACAGACGTACGACACGGCCGACCTCGTGTCACAAAGTCAGCCAGCCGTACGAAAAAGTGCACACGTACTGTAGCCCATGATGTCGCCGCTCGGAGACTCTGCCACCTGAAAGTACTCGGGCCAATGGGCCAGGTACTGAAGATAGAATGACAGGCCATACTGTTGTGGAACGGTTAAGGCACACTCACACAAACGTCCCTGCATGCCAACAGCATTCACTGCCTTCATTAACCCCTGCATCAAGGCAAAGTTGAACGTGTCACCTTGTTTCTGGTTACAACGACTCTGTCTAGCTTTCAGTCAATGAACCGACAAAGCATAGCTGGTTTATCTGGCTTGCAGTAACCAAGTATCAAGACACTAGCTTAAGTCGTAAGCCCTATCGCTTCTGACATTTAGCTGTTTCGTAAATGCAATCGTAAAGTGAGCAAGCTGCAAGGTCCTTCCCTTTTTTTTTTTTTTTTTCGTCAGAGGGGGGACGAAAGCCAATATTTTTAATTTCAAATATCTGAACGTGCATACGTACAGTCACTGGACTAATAGGAATGCGAACACGAAAGTATCAACCCGAAACACGCAAAATTGAAGAGCGCCGCTTCGTGGAGGTCCCATACTCGCATGTTATTGGTATGTTTGGAAAGCCGAATTTTCCAACTTCCTTACTGTAATTAGGCCACGAGTCAATCTCGACTTAGCATGGAAAGACATCGCGCTATTTGTTCTAGCGCATATATCCGTCGATCGCGTGTCGTTTGTCCAGGACTCTACGGATGAAACACCATGCCTTTCTGGGAGGTGCGACTGGCATTCATAAGGTGCGATTAGCCCTCACGTTACACTTTCCAAGGAACCCGAATTAACGCTTTGGACCTTTGAAAGTCGGTAGAGCATGCAAATGCTGCGCGCCTGAAACCCTTCGATTTCCGCGCACGCAAATTAAAAGTGAGGGCGCTTGTTTTCTGTGGCACAAACGCGTAATAAAAGCTCAAAGGCGTGCGAAGCCAATTTTACGACAGCGCTGGTGCTAATCGACCGACATGGCCACAACAGATGAAAATTTCATGACGATGTGCTGCTGCTTGGCCGGCAGTTTCCAGCGACGTGCATGGTTAAGATTCAAAAGCGCGGGCACTACACCTCGAGATCTGATAGCGGTATTCCAACTATACGCGATTTGAAATGGTCGCATCGCAGCGAAATCAGCAGAGAAGGATACAGTTTCTGTGAGAGGATCCAAATTGCTAAAAACGGAAAAAGAAGACAGCGAACATGTTAACACAGTATCGAAAAACGCCACGACGCTCACGAAGGTATTTGAACTTACACATTATTAAACAAGAAGAGGTCGTCGCACGTGAACTGCCGTATTGTCGTCATTTCAGTTTGTCAACTTGCTGATCCTTTCAACCGAGCAACCAGTACCAGCGCAGTCACGAGCCATGCCGCAAACGCCGCAAATCCTAAACAACAAAAATGACAAAAGATGCAGCGCAGCGGAAGTCGGAAGTGAAGTGACTGCACTGCCCCGTAAAAGTTTTCACAAATCGCTCTACTTCGCTAAAGAAGCGTAATTGTTATTGACGAAAGGGGACTTTTTAGAGGCATTACCACATATCAAATCAAAATCGTGTAGTTGCACTTCCATGCAGCGCAGCACTGCACTTTATCCTACAGTCTAGCCGTAGTAGTGCAGCGAGGGGCGAAAGAGCATGGACTGAAACAGATCCTGAACTCTACTGCAGTCCTAGAATAATTAGTAGACACTGTAGTTAATGCTGACTCTTCGAACATCTTCCCTTTATTTGCCGTAGCCAGTACAGTATAGTCGGAGCAGTTCATAGTCAAACAGCCCCAGGACGGCCCTTGCAAAAAAAAAAAAAAAAGTAGGCAAGAAAAAAGTTATGGAGCTGCTCTAGGGCAGCTCTGGGCAGCCCAAATTCAGAAATCACGGTGACAAATCGAAGAGACCTAAAAGGTGGTGTCGATTTGGCTGCACTCGCTGCACTCATTCAGGTAGTGCTGCACTCACCTTTTCGATTTTAGAGTGCAGCGCGCGGTGCCTGCCGCTTTTCTCTTCGATTACCGAACGGTGCAGGGAAGTGCAGGATGAGTTCATGGCATTCCTGCACCTCCCAGGGAGGAGGTGCAGAAGCAGACGACAAAAGTGCAGGGCCGGTTCTGCCGTGGCGGCGCCTGCGCTGAACCGGCTGAACTCATTCTGAACTCGTGCAGAAAGTGCAGGCCCAATCGAAGAGACCTGGAAATGCAGGTGTGCAAGAGCAGACGAAAAATGCAGAGCCGATGTACAACGTGGCCGATACGATACATTGGTCAGAGAATGCAGGTCGTCGGAAAATGATTTTACTTAGTGTTGTGAACTCGCATGGAAAATAGAGGTCAAACCAAAGAGGAGGGACCGGTCCTCCGTTACCGGCATGGAGGAAGAAAACTTTTCTTTCCGCCATGGTTACCGGTCCCTTGTTTTGGCCTAATGTGGCAGGCGTACTTCGGGACCACTTCGTTTTCATGGCACAGAAACGGCGCGGTTGGCGCTTTTCGAATGCTTGAGCCCAGGGTGGCTCCTTGAGCCCATCCCCTTCGCCCACCCTCGGCATATCGTTTTTTCGAGCCCATACTCGCCCTCTCCGACGTCGTCGGTCGGCGTAAACATGGAGGAAGAAATTTCCTCCATGGGCGTAAAGGCAGCGGCGTATGTCGCCGCAGGCGTACGTCGTTGCGCGAGTACGTCGGTTTTACGCGTGCATGTGGTTGGGCCTGGAAAAAAAGCAGGGAAGTCGATAAAGTGTAATCCCAGACAGGGGTAGCGGCAGGACAGAATTAAAAAGAAATACGAGTTGAGGGTTCACTAAATTAAGTTACAAAGATAGGCTAGATGGCGCTTGCCGTCACTCTAATTCATAATTAAAAAAAAAGACTTTTATTATCATCATCATATTATTTATTTCGTCACTGCCTGCTTAAAAATTGCGGACTGGAAAGGTTTCAAACTCGACGAACGGAACGGTCGGTGCACTCCATGGCGGTGCACTCGATAGGTGCGCCACTGGGTGCGCTCGGCTCGGTGCGCTCGGCTTGATCCGCGGCTCGCCCACCCGCAACCTGCCTTGGCTTGCGTCGTGTGCTCGTAGAGAGGTGTGTGCGCGCGTGCTCCTCACGAAGGATAACGCGTCGTGGATTTGTTTTGGCCGCTCATCGTGTTGCCGCATCGCGTTCCTTTTGGATACAGCAAGCTTGGGATTACAGCGACGGCGCTGCCAGGACCAACCAGTGGATTATCGTCGCGCCAACGACGGTAGTGCTGAAAGAAAACTCCGCCGAGGTCCGGGCTTGCGCGCGACGGTAAGAAAGCGAGAGGGCCGCCTTAATTTGCTCCTTTTCGCCAGCAGTTATGCCATTGTCACGGTGTCGACAATTTGACACACCGGGGCATATTTGGAACACATTTTTCAGCTGCTGGGACATCGAAGACGAAAGCCAGCGTGTCTGCATTGATAGCGGCGTCCATCCAACATCGTCTGCTAACGGCGCGTCTGACGTACGAACATGCCTACAATGGTTCGTTGTCCATAATTTTCATGTAGCCCGTATTTATTGTGCTGACTGGCCCGTTCGTCGGTACTGGTAACGAATCAATCGGCAAAGCAAACGTACCACAATGCCTGGGTACAAATTAACTGCGCACGAAACAATCGCGATTACAGTATGGGCGTTTTTTTTTTTTTTCTTTCGACTGCTCAGTGAACGTTCTTGGGCATTGTGACGTAAATTCTGGTAATTTCTTTTTTTTTTTTGGGGGGGGGGGGGGGGGCCGCAGGGCAGTGTACTGGCACGTATAGTTTTCGTTATTATACTCGCCTCTATTGTTCTAGTATAAACATGCGTCCTAAAAACCAGTGAGGAAAATTGAAATTGTTGAAATATATTGCTATAATCATTGGGAAGCTTCATGTGTAGCAAACAATCTCCCCCAGGCCCCAAAACATAATTCTGCTCATAGCTTGCCTTTAGAGCGCCGTTGAGGGTTAAAATGAAGAGCCTGTAAATATTATGCGTGTTTCTTTCTTTTGTTTTTGCGTACGTTTGCGTCCGATTATACCATTTTGTGTCGACATGGTCGTTTTGCCGGTTAATTATTAAGATTGATTCGCAGAAGTTTATGCAGAGGACTTCAAAAGCAATTGAGATGCGGAGCAATCATGTGAAGCGACTGGGCATCGCGTGGGATCCGAAAATTTTCCTGAATCATCGAGTGGCTCTAGTCCTTTCCAACATTCCGAACTCGTTCTAACGTGCTTCACGGCTAAACAATGTGTGGGCTGTCTGCTACCAATAAGGCGTTGGTGTGTAGTCATGTTAAAACTGCTCGTAACGCTAGAATAACTTTCGGGATTTACGTTTTGAATCAATATCTTGTAAAAAGCGGGAATATATGTGCATTGGTTTACCCACACTTCTGAGCACGTTATGTCGAACTTGTTTATATCGAAGTCGAATATTTTGAACCATTGCTTTTCTAGAATAACCTTAATGTTCCCCGGAGAATGTCGGTTGAGTACATGTCCATTTTTTTTAATTTAATTATCGATGACGTTGAACACCTTTCCGATTCCCTCCCAGCCGCTGCGGTGGACAGCGTTGTGCCGTGCGGCCGAGGGCGCGATCCGGCCGCGGTGGCCGTTTTTCTGGTAGAGGCGAAAAACGAAATAGCCCGCGTGTTCGAGTTTCGGCGCAGAAAAATATTCCCAAGGTGGTCAAAATTAATCCGGAGCCCCCTACCACACCGCCCTTCATGTTATCCCAGCTGTAGCTTGGCGCAAAAAGCACGCCCTTCCACCCTCCCCAATTTCCCGCGAGTTCTAAGTTTCGGCCTGCTTTCACCGGGAAAAGTAAAATATGCGTGCGAGTGCGTCGGGTATACAAAGATGGTCAAAAAATTAACAGTGGCTTAGCTCGGCTATGCTAGGATATACGTAGCGTGAGCTAAGATTCAGCTGGTTATTCTTAGGTTTCCTGGTTGTCTAGGATTAGTTTATTATCATGCTTACTGCTGCTAAAACGATTTACAATCCAATTCAATCCAGTCCAGTCCAGTCTCGGCGGCGGCGGCTCCTGCGCGCCAGCTGTGCGCCGTGTGACGTCACTGCTCCTCACGCATGCGCAGAACGGCTCTCCAGGAGCCACGCGAAACTGCTCAACCTCGGCCAGTGTAGCTCACGCTACAAAAACGTCACTCAGTTTTCGTGAACTCACCTCAACCACAGCTCTTCTCAACACTGGTTGAACACCATAGGCCACAAGCTACACTTCATAAGTGCATGTCCTCCAATAACTCGATCTCACGTCAACGTCACGGATAAAATTCCTTTCTATTTTGCTAGACATACCCCACCGCATGCATGTAAAAGCGACACTGCTAATGAAATCCTGCCTATGTTTTGCAAAAGGTCTGCACGTGCGAAATGGTGTACTACGAAAGTTCGGGGCAGTAACAGCGCATGCGTCTTGCTAAGCGGCTTGTCTATATCTTCCACTGCATTTATGAAGGGAAGCGTAAATAAATTCGCGTGACTCTCGGAGCGCCGAAATGTTAACAGTAAGTATGTTATTAAAAATATCTAGATAAGTTTTTCGAGTCTAGTGATGGAAATTCGGACAGTTTCTTTGAAAGGTGGTAGTCTGTGACGTTACAGATTGCAGGATTCCACGCGAAAAAGTAAGCTCGCACCTCGACCTCAAACTCGGCCAGTGAGATTAGAATGTTCGACCTCACTCACTAACCTCACCGAGACATCACCAACGTGTGGTGACGTTTACTTCATTGGAAACTGAGGTGGACCTCGTGCGGTAGAGGTAGAATCTGGTGAGGCTACCCGCGGTCGAGGTACCGGGGTACACACGCTGCAGCCCGCTTCGCCCTTTTGTAGCGTAAGCTACACTGGCCGAGGTTTGAGCAGTTTTCGCGTGGACCCTGAAGGGCCGGGCTGCGCAAGCGCGAGGAGCATTGGATAGTGGATTAGGATTGGATTGAAAATCCAATCCAAGTTGGAGTATGGGTGTGAGAGAATTGGGTCTGCACATTCACCGGTCTGCGCATTCCAGAGGAGTGACGTTCATAGCCGCGGCAGACGCACTGGGCGCCGGCGCGTGCCCAGCTGTGCGCCTCCGTTGCACAGTAGCCAAGTCTGGCGCTGCGCCGGGGCTGCTTGGTCGCCGTTTCGCGTGGCTCCTGGAGAGCCGTGCTGCGCATGAGCGAGAAACAGTGACTGGACCTGACTGGACTGGATTAGATTGGATTGGATTCTGAACCTTAGCTCACGCTACGTACATCCTGGCATAGCGGAGCTAGCCACTGCTATTTTTTTCTTTCCCTCGCTCTATTGTTGCGCAGGGTGTAAATCGGTGTCCTGAACCAATCAGAGCATATGGTTGCCAGTCGGCGGAAGTCTGCGTCTTGTGTCTCGTCCGTCATGATGTTTTCGTTCCTACGACCGTGCGTGCACAAACCAGCCCAAGTTGCGACACTTTTATTCGCAATGCGCCTGCCTTTTATTGGGGACTATGAAATGAAAGTGAACAATTCAGTGAATTCGCATACAACCGGGGTGTCGAATGAAACCCGGAGCGAGAATCGGTATTTTCGCCGGAAGTGAACCGATACCGTTACCTTTTCAGTGGTCCGCACCACAGAACCAAAACTGAAGCGAAAGAAAGGCTTCCGATTCCCCACCTTCACGACGAAACAATTTGGCCGTGCATCGTTGCAAACGCACGGTCAATGCCATTCGGAGCCCTTCTCTTTTACGTACCATTAAACCTCATGGTCCCCCCTCTCTCTCTTCTGCGTGGTCGGTCACTGGGAGGTATCAACGCTCTATTCTCGGTTTCTCGGTTACGACACTGGGAGAAACGCCGCTGGTCGTTTAGCAACGCTGCGCAAGAAGAAAAAAAATGGCGCAGCTGCAACCGGTGGTGCGAGGCTGGAGAAACGCACAGCTGTTGCAACACCTCAGACCCGGCTGTTGCACACCTCACTTAGTATTTCCGAACTTGCCGCTGAAAAAAAAAAAAAAAAAAAAGGGAGAGAGAACAACAACTTCTTCGCGAATGGCAGGCCCGGATCGTTCCATCCGCAGGCTTTCATCCCAAGGTGGACGCGTTAGCACGCGCTAGGACCGGCGGCACACGAACTCGGCGCCTGTGCTGCCCACTTGAGGCGCGAGTGCGCGTGAGCTGGCGAGGAGAACGGCACGAACGCGCGCGTGCAGAGGCGGAGCTTTCGGCCGGCACCGAAGCGCCGGCACCGAAGCGCCGGAGCGCCCAGCCGGCAGCGGGCGCTCGGCTGGGCTGAGTTTCCGGTAACCCTCCACGGCGGAACTAAAAGCTGAAACAGTGCAGGCGGCAGGTTCTGCTCGGGCACAGTTCCTCGCCTCCGAGTGGCTCAGTAGCAAGGAGTGACACAAGCTTGATTCACGGCGCACTGTATGGAGATAGAGCACCTGCACTCTCAACGTGCCTACTTGCCGCCTTTCATAATTTCTTTAATAAATATCGCGCACCTGGAAAGAGTTAATGCTGGACTAGTCTGTCCCGGGCCATCTCCCTCTCTCAAGAAAATTTATTAATAGCCGATACAAAGACCCGCTGTGCTCAATACTACACAAGTCGCCTAAACCGTACACACTACATGTATCACTTCACTCACTACACACACACAGTTCACTCCACAGTTCTCCACAGTTCACTAGTACTCACACTATTAGAAGCACAATTGCTCTGAAAGTCCACTGTAGAGCACATCCTCCAAAGTTCACGACAACACGTCAAGATCAATACAACAGTCAATAGGGTAGAATAGACACTTCTATTTGTTTGTTTACCACACGGATAAACCGTGTGGACCACCGCTGAAGGAACTGCTCTTCCCCCAGCGCGGCGAGCTCAGCCTCCAGGTGATCGAATAGACGCGAGCGCATTTTCCGAAGCATTGGAAACATGTACTTTTGCGGCCGCGCTCTGAGAGCCGCAAAGCCGCGCCTTTTCCAGATGATCTGGGCACCAACGCACAGTAAAAACAGAACAAATGCGTCGCGCGACTTTGTGCGTGCGTCGAGTTTTCTCCACTAACGTGAAACCGGGGCAGGGGCGAAACATGCAGTGCATAAGCATATTTTTTGGCGCCTTGGTGTTTTTGGCAACTGAGATGAAACCGTTGGGGGGTAGAGGTATACAGCTTTGCTGTAAAAGTCTCGTGTCTTTGAAGCACGAAGCTCTCTAGCGCGAGGCGTAAACGAGTGTCCGGTGTTTTTTTTTTTCTTTTTTTAGTACGCGTTGAGTTCTATAGCGTGAGGCGTAAACGAGTTTTTCGGTGTTTTAGTACCGTGACTACATGAAACGAACTACAAATACGACGACGACGACGACGAGACGCCAACAGCCCCATCCCTAAGGGACTTCGCCCCTAAATCAGAAAAAGCCGTGCGCAATGGGTTTTAAATTAACACGCGAAATGGCTTACCACGAGTAGTTTCAGCTTTCCTTCGCGGCAGCCTTTAACGCCAGTTTATATCTATTGGCATAATTCGCTTTGGCTGTCCTTTTGCGTAACCAGGCGTGTCATCATTGCCACGAATTTGCACCCCGGTGTTTGGTGAATCGTGGGTTTTAGGAGGACGCGTGGAGCGCAGAAGTTTGCGTTTCTTTTTAACGGCGAAGCGTTTTAGTAAACGTATTCTCCGTGTCCGCATTTTAAAAATACCAAAAAATCCCGAGCACAACCACTTAGGGATTGGCCAAGATTGAATGAATGAATGAACGACTTTACTTAGAAATAGGCCTGAGGCCCTGGGGGGGTTTTTGGGAAAGGGTGACGTTGACAAAAAAAAAAAAAAAAAGACGGGGTATCTGCCCCTTTCGTTACAAATATCGACGAAAGACGATAGTGGGCTGGTGCCCCGGGCCAAGTAAATGCCCCCCTTTCTTTTTCCGCTCACCTCTCATGTTGTTCCCCTCCCGTCTCGTTCCTCCCAAGATAGCACGCTAGAGGTTTGCTCAAGTCAATTTAAATTTACCCTGTTCCCTGCTCCAATTCGGGTGCGTCGATGCCAGCGCTGCTGTACGGCGGAGACGAACGTGAATAGAGGCACCATACTACAACATTTATAGAACCACGTTGCCCCCCTTTCACAAGCGTTTCAAGCGGAACGTGGAACCTATCTAGTGGAACCTTCCTTTTGTTGTTGCCGGCCGATTTTTTAAATGCCGCCGGGAGCGCGGGCAACAGCAGGCGACGTTTTCTCTGCAGTTGATGTATATTTCATTTGCTATCGAAAAAACCCAAGCATCCGTTTTTGTTTAAAAAGGGAAACCCTGCAATGTTCCCATGCATTGTTTTTCTGCCTTATATTTGGTAATGTTTTGGTTCTAGTTCAACAATGTTGACGAGTATGAACGTTGCCGCCGGACTTAGACGTCTATAGTTTTGGGGTGTGCTAGAGGTGGCACGGGCTCGGGCTTACCCGAAAGCACATCCCCGGGCCCGGGCCCTGGGCCCGGGGCTCGGGCCACCCGACTTACTTATCACCCGGGCCCGTGCCGGACTGGGGGAAATGTAAATGCTTCGGAGGGGCCCGGGGCCGTCCTGACGGCCCGGGCGGGCCCGGCACAGTGAAGCAATACTTAGGTTTTCTATGATATCACAGAAACTACATGTTGCTGACGCGGAAAAAGCACGGGTCAGGTTTTTTTTTACATTCCACGGGACTTTTCGTTAGGCCCTGAGGCACAGTGGGCGTATGGCAAGCCGGTAAGTGTGAGAGATCTGCAACTGCATGTCTTGGGATGAACTGAGCAACACATGCGGCTCAGCGACACACCGCCTAGGGAAGTACAACGAATGACAATTCAGCGTGTTTTCCACCTCTAATTTCCCGGGCGAAAACAAATTTTCAAGATGGAACACTTTGAACTGCAAACACTGCTAGAAAACCTGCGTCTCCATCTGTTTTCTGTAGCAGTGCCCTATTCAGAGTTGCGTTTCCTTCTCTGAGCCAACAAAAGTGAAGCTGTCAAGACTGAGGTGACAATTCAACTTTATTTTTTCTCTTTGTTTCGGGGGGAAAAACATCGTGGCGAGCGTAGCTGGTGGTAGGAGGTGGCCTGTGCCCTCGGGCGTCGTGGCCGGCAGACGAAGACGAAAGGAAAAGCGCAACAGGGGTAGGGTGGTTTAAATGCGCCAACAGCCGCCTAAACAGTAACACTTAATATGGTTGAAACTTTATAGATAAGCGATATGAGTCGGTAAGAACGTTTGTGAAGCGGCAACGATAAAATGTGCATAAATGCACGCGTGTACTTTGCGTCTCGATAAAAAGAAGGGACCGAGTCCGACAGCCCCTAATTTTAAAAAAAAAACGTATACTGACGAAACAACAAAGCAAGTACACACCCTGTTTAAACAAACACGAACCGGCTGGTCCCCTGGCATACAGGTTCCATTTCTGGATAGCAATCGCAAGAATCAGGTTCAAATGCCCAAGGTGCCATTCTATTTTTTAAATTTCTTGCTTTAATTCATGTATGGAACATTATGAAATTTTTTACAAAAAATGTCGGGTGGTTTTGTTCCCCTTAGGTGAACTCCAGCTCTTTTTTTTTTTTTTTTCATTGGTTTGGGCCATTTCGTTTTCGGCTACTTTTTTTGAATATTTTTCAATATTACCCTGAATTTGTCCGTGGTTGGGGGGGTTTTTTTTTCATCTTTTTTTCGGTTGGGCGGTTCGGTCACCCTTTTTGTCGGTTTCAATTCTTTCGTATGTAGCTGAGCGAAGGACAGCTGCGGTAGGGATATGGCATGATTGTTATGTTTAATTGGGTTGTTTTGCCCGTTTAATGTTGGTTTTGCCTGTTATCAATTTTCCCTTTTAAAATGCATTTTACCGCCTTTAAATAGTTTTCGCTTCCAAACGTGCCCAAATCAGGCGCGGGCCCATACGGTATTTGGGTTGGAAACACCCGCCGGGCCCGGGGCCCGGGGCCCCGGGGCCCTAAGGTTAAGGTCTCGGGCCTTCTTCGTCGGGTCGGGCCGGAAACTACTGCGATAAGCACCGGGCCCCGGGCAGGGGTCGGGCCCAAATTTTCGGCCCGTGCACAGCTCTAGCTGTGGGTATATAAGACTATTGCGCAGTTCCTGTTTCACTTGGGTCGGGTGGCTGAATCGAGTCACAGACATGCAGATAGACCAGAATTTCTCTATTTAACTTGCCCAAGACAGACTATCGTCTTTAAAAACTCCAGCCTTAGCCGTAACCCTGGAAAAACTTGCTCGGAAGAGGAAGACTCCGGCGTTCGCCGTAATCGTGGCAACATTTTGTCGGAACGCGAAAGACACGTCATAGCGTACGTCCAATGATTCGAATTTCGCGCGGACCCCGAACTATCCCAAGCCATCTGCTCAAACGATTCGTTGTACCCCCGTTTTTTATTCTTTGAGCCGTTGGCCAGTTTGCGTTCCAGGGCCGCCGGATGTTCGACCTGCTTCGAGTGAACTCGTTATTTCTCGTTAAAATTGTGTACCGCGAGCTACTAGGAGAGCCTGCGTGAACGGTGCGTAGCTGCAGTTACAGCCTGCACCTTGCGGAGTTGACAGCGACAGGTTTGGTGCGTTGTGCATGATGTGGGGTCACGGGCGACGTCTGCGTAGCGAACCTCGGCGTCACTAAATGGTACGCTTAAGAGTACCGCCACTTCGTGCACCCGGAAGCGTCTGGGGGCCATTTTGTTTCTGGCTTGCAGTGTTGCCATCTCTCCCAACGAAACCGCCGCCGGTTGTGACGGGCAGAGTGTGACCGGCCGCTTCCCCCTCCGCGCAGCTATAGTGCCTGGAGTATATTTTTAGGCACTGTAGCGCGGGAGAGAGAGAGAGAGGAGAGGCGCCCAGGAAAAAATGGCTGCGCCCATGCGTAAACAAATATCACGTAGTGCCGACCGACCAATGAAAATCCTGGCGGCACATAAGAGTGAGAGAAAAAGAGTGCCGATACTCCAAAAGCCTTTATATAGTGACACTAGTTGAAAACTTGCAGAAACCGGTGTCACCCTGCAGGCAAGCCGACTGGCGGGGCAACATTAGTGATGGGCCTTAGTCCTCCACCACGAAATAGAAAAGCAAGCTTCTGCAAAACTAAGGCGTCGCCATGACGGTGGGTTCTCCCCTCGCAAACAGCTATTAAGGTGCCTAGAGAAGTAGATCGAATGACGGTAAGTGCGGGAAGAGCTGAAAAAACCAGACCGGCCAAAGCGGAGCAGCGCCCACATGCCCAGCGCCTTTAGTGTCCTTTAGTGTTTCTTTGTTTCCTTTAGTGTTTCTTTAGCGGTCTTTTTCTCCGCACCACAGCGCGAAAAAAAAAGAAAGCGTGCTTTAGCGCAACCCCGCTGCGAGTCCTTCACTTGCCAAAATTGTGAGGTGCCAAATTTAAAATGGTTCTTCTAGTAAAAATGTGAATTTCGGTGATTGCACTGCAGGAATTTTTTCTCCGGTCTTTCGATCTCGACGAAATTTAACATTTGCCACACAAAATTGTTACTGAGCCTCTAACACATCCGAGTAACGAGTTGCGCAAATCCTGTCCATCGTCCAGGCTGACCGCCTCGTGTCGACAACCGACCCGCACCGCGTACCGATCGCGAGTGACGCCAACTCAAGGTCGAACTCTGATATTTCGACTCACTGCTTACATCGAACAGTTGAAACGTTCTCTTGAGAATCGCTTTTGTACGTGTACAATTCTTGTATCGAATCACCTGTTACATTGAACTACTTGTTTGATTCCCTTTGAGTTTTATACATTCAGTCCTGACGGCATATCTCTCGAACAATGCTCCTGCAGTTCGGTTCACTTTGTTAGTCTTGGAGATACAACGTCGAAATGTATCCCCCTGCAAACGTTTCATAACCGTGTCCCGCATGGCACCCGCTCAAACCCTTGACAAACTTAAAGACAGGTTCGCTTCAAAAATTCTGATCCTCTCGTCCAGCTCTTGAGTTATTTTCGCCAGATCAATGAATATAGCGGTTCCCGAGCTACGAAAGCTTTTAAGCCAAGCTTTTTGCTCCGGGTACAAACGCAGGAATCGACCCGATGGCGTCCCTCCGACCTTCAATGCACGCTTCGCGTGGTCAAGGTCAAGCAAGCGTCTGGTGGGGCTTCGCGGCACCGACGGATAGGGAGCCTACATGCCGCCCCTATCGACGGACTCGCCGCCAGCCACGCTTTAAACACCGACCGAACGAATTCGCGGCTCCGACAGTTTTCGCGGTGAAAGCGTCCAATCGCTAGAATTCGTTCCGAGGAAAGAGGAATACGGGCAAAAAACTGCCCGCTGCCAGAAACGCAGTGTCTAGAGCGCCGTCCGACGGCACTCAAGCTGATCGCTGCAGGCATGGCTAGAGTGCCGTCCGACGACGTTCGAATACTTAAGACTACGCTATCGCAGGCCGAAGCGTCTGTCGTTCTAGTGTAGAGGATACGTCTTAGCTTCTTGATCCCAGGGACGGTGGTTCGTGACCTGCCTCGGTTATTCTTTTTTCATCTTTAAATTGAACTTTAATTTTTATGGCTTAGGTTATTTTTGGTGTTTGAAGTGATTTTTTGTGTGCGTTAGGTCATGTCATGTTATGTTTAGCTTTGGTTGCCCAGCTTTACGTTATCTAGAGCGATGTAATGCCAGACGCGGCAATTTTGTTGCAAAACGCCGGTGGACGTCGATATAGTGGAGTGCTTATAATACCATCGGACGGCACTCTAGACACTGCCCGTCAGAAAATGTTACAGGGAGGCTCTGGGTGCGTCGGAGTTCACTGTGCGCCGTTTACTCGTGCAGCGGCACTGCGCGAGCGACGTGTGCTATAGCTCTTCGTTCGCTGCATACTCTGGCCGGAAAACCTAGTTTTCCTTGGACAGTCTTTATGGCTAATAGTCTTTATAGCTAAGTTTACGGCTACGGTTACCTGCATGTATCGTGTCCGGGAGGCAAAACCAGGGACGACCGCTGTCAACGCATAAAATTCCCTCGTACCTTTCACCTACATTCTGCGTCACCTCTATGTCGTGTGCTAAATGCATCGCTGGTCGCCCACCTTCGCAGAGCGCACAATGGTTCCTCATTTTGCTCCTTGACCCGAGCCACACGGAGAAGTCGGCGCCTCGCGTTGATCACCACGGTAGCTTCGGCCCGCAAACTGCAACGCCAGACGGGCGGCATGCACGTGCCGTTCGCTCGTTCCTCCCCTCCGCGGCGTGCGTGCGGGCGCGCCCTCGCTTGGAGCGCGCGAAGGTCACACGCGACCCGGGCACTTTCTGTTTCGCAAACTTGGGACGACGACAATTGCGGTCGCGTGCGCTGACGCGACGTTGGCGATGGTTGCGCAATGGGCGTCGCAACTCGCGCATCGTGTAGGCCGGCGTTGCGCCCTTGCAGCCTGCAGGCTGAAGACCCAACCACATGCACGCGCAAAATCGACGTGCTCGCGCAACGACGCACGCCTGCGGCGACATACGCCGCTGCCTTCACGCCGACCGACGACGTCGGAGAGGGCGAGTAACCACATATGACATATCGCCGCAACGCGCGCGTAAACCGAGCGCTGCGCAGTGTGGCTCGACTACCCCGCGACTCAGCTTTGTGGCGGCCAGTTCAACTACATTTTAACTCTAATAAAACAAATAATGCATATTCTCACAAAACTACGTATATATTAATACAGAAACAACTAAAACAGTTCTTGGAACATTAAAAAACGTGAAGGATTAGTACGCATACTTCGCAGGCACAAGGACACCCCGGATCACAGCCAAACCCATGCAAAGAACGACATCCTCGATCAAGACATAACCAAAGAGGAAGTCTTTGATGCAATAATCTTAGCAAAAAGAAAAGGCGCTCCAGGCAGAGATGGGATAAACGAACAACATCATCAGAAACCTCGGTAATCAGCAGCTAGAAGAACTATACCGAATACATAAATGAACAACATTGGAAACGCGGCTCCATCCCACCGGAGTGGAAGCATTCGGAAATCACAACTATTCCCAAACCAGGCAAAGAATTAGCAATCAACAATCTGAGACCCATATCGCTTACCTCATGTGCGGGCAAGCTTTACGAACGCATCATAACCAAACGACTAGAGGACAATGACCTCCTCCCATACAGCCTAATCGGCTTCAGAAAAGGGCTGTCCACACAAGATGCCTTCCTGCTTTCAAGGAAGAAATCGTTTGCCAAAAAGAATAACAAAGACCAAATGCTTCTGACTCTAGACCTCAAGGGAGCGTTCGACAACGTTTCCCACGAGGCAATCTTAGAGGCCCTGAACAGTATAGGAAGCGGAGAACGGATCTACAACTTCGTCAAAGCTTTCCTTTCTAACCGAACTGCAACAGTAGGGTTGGGAAACCTGAGATCCGACAGTTTCCAAATGCCGAACAGAGGCACCCCACAGGGATCTGTCATCTCCCCCATACTGTTCAACATTACAATGATCAAGATAGCGGAAGCCCTAACCCGATTCACAGACATAGGTCACGTCATCTACGCTGATGACGTTACTCTATGGGTCTCCAAAGGAAACCTCCAACAGAAAATGGAACAACTGCAAGCTGCCGCAAACGTGGTAGTGGAAAAGGCAAGAGAGAACGGCCTCGAATGCTCACCTGAGAAATGCGAGCTCATCCGAATCTACCCAACAAAAGAACAACTACCTTCCCAAATCCAAATCGGAACAAAGACCATCCCCGAAAAAAGCCAAATCAGAATACTAGGCATGAGAATACAGAGCAACAACCAGATTGACGCAACGATGGAGAAGCTCAAGAAGACAACAACCCAACTTGCTGGGATTATCAGAAGAATTACAAGAATCCGCAGCGGCATGAGCGAAAAAGAGACACTCAGGCTCGTCCAAGCACTCATAATCAGTAGAACCACATATAGCCTCCCTTTCCACATCACCACGAAAGCCCAAGAAGAACGGATAGAGGCAAACATAAGAACGGCATACAAGGCAGCTTTAGGTCTGCCTTTGTATACATCAAGCGACAAACTATCAGCCCTGGGCATCTTTAATACCTTTCAAGAGCTTAAGAGAAACGGTACTAGCAGCCCAAAGAGAGCGTCTCAACAAAACTTCAGCAGGAAGAGCCATGTTGCGCAGAATCGGAACACCCCAAGAAAGAATCAGGCAAGACCGGATGACCAACATCACCCTAACTCAACGCAAAAGCCTGATCCTACGCCCCCTATCCAAGAGCATGCTCCCCAGCCTCCACAAAGACCGAAGGATTGCCAGGATTAAATACCTACGGAAATCATTCCAGCACCAGAGCAACACAGTCTACACGGATGCAAGCAGAGGCGCAAACCGGAACTCAACAGCAGTAGCGGTGGACCACCTAGGCGAGCTAATAGACTGCATAACTATCAAAGACCTAGACACGGACGAAGCGGAGACAAGCGCCATCCTACTAGCCATAAGATGGGGCGAACACAACGACCAAGCGCTGAACATCCTCACGGACTCGAAAAGAGCCATTCTAAACCTAGCGGCAGGCAGAATCCCCAGTCCACGCAGCGGATTCTTCCTGCAACCCTGAAGCATAAACACACCATCATTTGGTGCCCCGGTCACGAGGGGCTAGACGGAAACGAGATGGCCGATGAGGTAGCGAGGTTCCTAACGTACCGCGCCGAGTCAGAGCACTCGTACAGTCTTCCCCCTCCTGAAACCCACCAAGAACTCCTCGCCAGGCTTCGTCTCAGCAGGCAGAAGTTTCCCCCTCCACACAAAGGCCTTAACACTTATGAAAGCCAAACACTTAGGAAAATTCAAACAAACACTTCATACACAAGTCTAGACTTGCTCTAATGTTCCCGAACTCCACAAACGAACACTGCCAAAAATGTGGAGAGGTGGCAAATCTCTTCCACGCATCCTGGGGATGCCCCGTTATATGGCCCCCGGAGAACGCCCACGAACCCAACACACTAGAGACATGGGAGGCAGCCCTGGCCAACTCCGCCCTCGGGACTCAGCGAGAGCTGATCCGGAGAGCGAAGATCGGGGCAGCTGAAACTGGGGCCCTGGAAAGAGGGCTCCACTCACTTCTCTAGCCCCACCTTCCCCTTCCATCCTCCCCTTTCCCATCAATAAAGTTTACTGACTGACTGATACATTCCGCTACATTTGGCGTAAACTGCCTTGCTCCCATAGTTGCTCGTTGCTTCGCGTGCTTTGTCCGGTTGTTTGCTCTCCGTATTTTACAAATTACTTCGTTTTATTGCATAATTAAGTTAGCTTATTTATCATTTGCTGTCTTGTAATGCGACCTGACCGCCAGATAACATCATCGCCAGAGGTCTACGTCAACACCGTGCGCCCTAAAGTTTGCGTCGATGTCTGGCGAGCTCTGACTTGGGCGTAACAAGCGCGTACCAATGCATTCTGCGTACGGTTTTACGCGTGCATGTGGCTGGGCGCTCTTTTGCTTCGGCGCAGCGGTGGCTGACTTGAACGCAGATCGTGGCGGGAAAAGAATGTCTTCAAAGCCCATTCGTACGACACTTTATCCGTCGGGTGGGAACCGAGCGTAGAAACGGTAATAGAAGGCTAACCATCTCGGGGTTTTACGGAGCGCGAATTTTGTGCGCTATGGTGTCTTGCGGTTACCGCCTTACCTTCATTGGCCTACCTTCGTCGCCTCGTGATATCTTTTTTTTCGACAGCGAAGCTGTTGTTGGCTGTAATGTGTGCAATGTGCGGCATCAAAAATTGCCCCACCTTCCCGCGAGAAGAACCCTGTGTAGATGCGACGCATCTTGGGGGTTCACTTGGTGTTTCCGTTGGGTTGATTTTCTAATTTCGTGAAACGTGTGAGGAACGCGTATGATGTATTCTTTGTTTAACACGCGGCGTAACGTTAACGATGACGGCCTTGTGGTCGCTGAAGTGTACGGGTAGTGGATGGTGAAGTAACGGGACCACCGTGCAATTTGCAGCGAAGATCAAGTCTATGCACGTGCACGAAATCGGAACGTCGGTGCTGGAACGACCGCGGCTATGACGCAACACAATCCACTTTAATCCAATCCAATCCAAATCCAATCAAGCCAGGCCAAGCCAACTAAATCGAATCCAATCCAATGCCCCTCGCGAGAGAGTGTTCGCTATCGGAGAGGAGAGGGGGTGAGCGGCGGAGAGCGCAGCTCGCGCGGCGAGGAGAATGAGGAGGGGTGTGGACGGACAACAACAACGCCGTATGGAGGGACAAGGCGAGTGAATGAGATGCAGTCGCATTTAAAACGTTTGGTCATAGTTACTCTCACCGTGTACCGCGGACCTGAACCTGAGCACGTGCCTTAGGAGTAGCGCCTGGTGTCGTCCAGGCTTGCGCGTGGCGCTCGCAAAAAATACCAAGAAAACAGTTCGCGCCCGTCCAAGCCTCATGGGCGGAGTTCAAGACAGCTCGCGTTACAGACACCCAATTCACCAAGCCAATTACCGCCGGTTCTATAGGGACCGGGCGGCCGTTGCTGGCACCACCGTCGTTTCAGCGAACAGCGCCGCCCGTGGCGAACCGCTCGTCAGTGGAATGCCGGTGGCGGTCAGCGCAGCGTAGTTGTGCATGGCTTTTGTTGTTTTTTTCTGCGGTGCGGCTTGCAAAGCGAACGTAACCCCACGTGCATTTTTCAGATCGGTAAATCTTGAGTGTGGATGTGACGTTTACAAGGTATGCCATGTGTGTTATTTACGCCCATACTCAGTATTTACGAATAGCAGACGACGCTCAATGCGCCAAGCAGGAAGTCAAACTGGAAGTGAAAGTTCGTTGCGTCATGCACCTGCATGCAGTTTTGCGAATCGAGGAGTATATTCCCGCTAAATGCTCCCACAAGCCGGTGTGTGCAACCGATCCAGGAATGCTGCGGCGAAGGCCTTTGGCAGTTGATGACGAAAGGGCGCCGACGTCGTGCACAAGCGAAAGACAAAGTTGCAGGGTGTCTTCGAAGCTTTACCTCAAAACAAAAAATTGTTACGGATGACGCTTCCGTATCTTCATTACCTACGGCTGAAACGTGTTTAATTTCACAGAAATGCTCTTACTGGGCCTAGATTTACAAAGTGCATTTGATCGCGTCAAGCATGCAGCTATCCTTGAGCAAGTGTCCCGCCTCGACATGGGGCAGAGAACGTTTGCCTACATCAGGGATTTCCTCACCGACCGCACGACGGCAATCAACGTCGGGGATATACAGCTACCTACCAAGACGCTGGCAGTGTCGGGACGCCGCAGGGATCGGTGATATCGCCTATCTGTTCAACATGGTGATGATCGGGGTGGCCAACAGGCTCGCCGGCCTCCCGGACGTCAAGCACACGATCTACGCTGACGACATCACCCTGTGGATGACGGGAGGCAGTGACGGCCACATTGAGGCCGCACTGCAGCAGGCGATCGACGTTATCGAGAACCAGTTGCAGGGAACCGGGCTGATCTGCTCGCCTGCAAAGTCGGAGCTCCTAATTCTGCCACCCAACGGAAGGTGCAAGGGTACAACCCCGGACATCACCCTGAGAACGCGGGACGGCACGGCCATCCCACACGTTAAGACCCTGAGGGTCCTCGGCCTGCACATAGACGCGCTCAGGCACAATGGCCTCGCAATCAGGAAGCTGGAAACTAAGATGGAAACGGCCACTAGACTCATCCGGAGAGTGTCCACCAGGCATGCGGGGATGAAGGAAGCAAGTCTGCTCCGGCTCGTCCAGTCATTCGCAGTCAGTCACGTAGCCTATGTAGCGGCTTTCCACAACTGGAAGGCGGCGGAGCGCAAAAAGCTTGACGCCATCATCCGCAAGGCGTATAAGGCGGCACTCGGGCTATACACGCACACCAGCACGGACAAGCTCCTCGAGCTGGAGTTCACAACACTCTCGACGAGATAGCCGAGGCCCAGCGCACGGCACAGCTAACGAGACAAGGCAAACGAGAGCGGGACGCGCGATCCTACAGCGGCTCGGGCACCAGGGACAAGGAACGCAGGACGGCGCGGAACGAGCCTCGCTCCCGCGGGACCTGCTCCGCAACCTCCACGTGCCACCCATCCCCCGGCACATGCATCCTGAGCACAATCAGGAACGACGGCTCGCCAGAGCCAAGGCACTCACGGCGACACATGCGATGGACACCGGAGCATACTACGTGGACGTTGCCAAGTACCCGGACCGGCCCAACACGTACGCCGCGGCGGTGGTAGCAGCCACCACCGGGGCGCTGTACACGGCCGGCAGCGTCAGGGCCAAGAGCACGGACCAGGCCGAAGAGATGGCGATCTCCTTAGCCCTTACGAACCCAGAGTGCACCACAGTCATCAGTGACGCTAGACAGGCGATCTCGCACTACGCTACGAATAGTGTCTCCCTCAGTGTTGTGAGGGTGTGCGGGGCCCTACTCCCCAGACGATCATCGGTGACTATTAAGTGGTTCCCGGCGCACGCCGGCCCGTTGAGCACGGGCGAGAACCGCAACGAGGAGGCGGACCGGGCGGCACGCGCGTTCACCAGCCGCGGCGCGAGCCCGAGCCCCCAACTTGCGGCGGAGAAGACGACGAGGTGGTGCCACTCACCACCTACAAGGACACCCTGGAGTGGTACCGGACTAACCGCCGGACGCTACCCCCACCCCACCCTAAGCTGACGCGACGCGAAGCAGTGGTGTTTAGGCAGCTGCAAACACGTGCGCTGATGACTCCAGTAATAGCTAAACACATATGCCCGGAGGTGTACCCCAGTGATGTGTGTGTGATGTGCAAGAAGGACAGGGCCACGGCGGCCCACATCCTGTGGGACTGCAGAAGACACCCGAGCGAGGCCAGTGCAGCAGAGACGTTCCCGCCGTACCTTGTCAGTGCGGCGGCGTGCAAAGACTACGTGATACAACACATGGCCGTCCAGCAAGTGTCGGACGCCCTCGAGCTTCAACGCCCGAAAGTGTCACCCCACCCGGGGGTAGGCATGAGTAGGTGACGGAAGCCGAGTGGCCGGCTGACACGACGTGAGGCCGCGTCGCGTTTGCAGGACAAATAAAGATGTTTTCTCTCTCTCTCTCTCTTACTACAGTCATCGGGAATCCTTCTTGATAGAATAAATACCGCATGATAGTACGCATGATAGTAGAATGTTATTGCTTGTCGTGGAGAAGCATTGCTTTACAAGAATTGCAATGGTTTCTGGCTAGTTGGTAAATGGTTTTTCAAAAACCAATTCCTGCGTGGCTGAAGGACGCAAGACAGGAGGGTGCCCGAAACCTGTACTCAGCTTCACAACTGAATGCTGCGGTCGGTTTACAAGCTGCCACCTACGCTTGAAAAATCATGCACACCTCCGTCTAACGACGATGATGGTTTATCGCAAAGCTCTATCGTATGGGTTCCCTTGGTTGCCTTCTGGATTTAAACTTTGACTAGTTAAGCGTCGAATTTGACCAGCACGCAGTTTGGTCTTTTGGTCGCAGCGTCTTTGACTTTGACCATTTCCCATTTGATTTCGCGCGAAGAAAGCTTTGTGTTCAACCATCATAATCATTAGATGATTTGCTGTTTAATTTTGAACTTCCGTGCCCCTCTCCAAATCTAAACTTTTTCCAGTGTGTCGGAAATGTGTCTGTGGTGGAGGACTCGGGCTCATGCACCCATATTTGAGGCAACTAATCGCGCGTTTTTGGTGTCTTCACCAGGCATTACACGATTTTTTAGGTACTCTGTAAAGAATACTTAAGCATTAAAAAACACCGGCTGACGTTAACACTGCCACATTTTTTAACTATCGGTGCCAGCCTTTATTCTACGCAGGGGGTAAAACGGGAAGGGGAGGAGGGATGGTTTTTAGCTTGGGCTGTTGAGTTGGTGAATAACTTTGGCTCTTGATAAAATGACCAGCAGAAACGTGGGTTTTCCACTTCGGCTTTCAGGCTCCCATGCTGTCACAGTGTCGCTCACCAAAACCGAAGGTACAAAGCTCACGGTTACAGAAAGTGTAAACTATCGCAACATTTCTACGGCTACACGGTAATCCATCTCGTATGCAGGTGCCTTTCTATTTAAAGCACACGTATCGAGGTATCCCAGCGCTAAGGCTGGCGTGGAAACGTATTCATTGAAACCAGTGAAGATAATTTGAAGTGGTAGAAATGAATTTTAATATTGCTAATAGTTTGATTCCTACTCAGATCGCGCGGGGCCAGGCGCAGGCGCTGCAAAAGCGCTCGTGTCAATGTAGCCCTTCCCCAACCTTACAAGCATCCAATAAGTTTGCGTAGCCGTGAGTGCATTTAAGAAGAAAATAATACTAATAATAGTAGTTTTATTCGTACTCAGAGCGGGTGGAGCCAAGCGCAGATCGCTGCAAAAAGCGCTCATGCCATTGGAGCCGATACCCAACTTTAGACGCGTCCGACAAGTTTACGTAGTCATTACTGCATCTAAGAACCCAACACATGTGTTTAGACTTTTTTTAATCTCCCATATCTGCTCACAACGCCACCAAACATACAAAGCACCGAAGAAACACGACAAAAACAACGGGAGGCTGTGTAGTCCAATGCACCGGCTCATTCCACTGACGAGGGGAGCGCCGAGTGGTGGCGCCACCCGTCCAGCTGCCCGGTCCCTATAGCGCGTGCTGACGCGTTCAACTTTGGAAGAAATGTGAATGCCTGCGCGCAGAAAGGTCCGGGCCCGCCAGTCATGCATGAGGAACAATAGAGTTCCAATCTGCTGCCATGGCAACGGCGCGATTGCCGCCGCCGCCACCACGTGCCGCCGATGCATCTCCAGCCGAAGCACGCGCTCTCCTCGCTGAAGAACCCGCTCATGCCATCGAAGAATACATCGACGTGAGTGACTGTATTACCATTACGAGGACAGACAGGTCAAAGGTTCCCACAGCACCAATCGCAACACTGAAGACCGTCGTAATCAGAATGTCAAACACGCTCACAATCGCCCTGATACATCTTTGGAAAAAGCGCTTAAAACGACTACACGTAGAACTCGCCCAACTTTCAATTGCGCCCAGGTGGGACCCTACGAAATCCTTCAAGCCATTGCTTCAACTGCGAACTTGGCACCACACGAGCAGCGGGCTTTGGACCTCCATGTTCGGTACCGCCAGAATGTTATCCTTCTCAAGACCTTCAGTTAAACTTCAAAATGGGATCGGTCGGCCGAAGTCGATGATCGAAGCATGATCCGATGAAACGACGATTGCTAGCTCGTTGGCTGACGGCACATGGCTGACGACGGTCTACTCCAAGCAAACTCAAAATGTACATTATGTACACTTTATTTACATTACGTATTTACAACTTCCAAGGCTCATGATCGCAAACAAGAGGTCGGGCAAGGCCCGCGTCGAGCGGGAGCTCGCCGCTCTCCATCTCTCTGTCTCTGTTTCTGTTCCCGTTCGTCCCCTTTCTTCTAAAACATCAAACACCTCGGTTTTACCAACAAAACCCCGCCCACAGAAGGGACGTCGTCACAACTTGAGAGTGAGGATGGCTCATTGATTAGCCCACACTAGGCCACTGATTGGCCACCGTGACAAACAAAGCTAGGTGGGTTCAAATAGTCACGTGACCCACCTCTCTCACTCTCATACAGAAACCCGGAGGTGTTCCGCAAAACACAAATATAACAGAAATGAAAACCAACCAACTAAAGCAGTCCTAACGACGGGAATCGGCTCTCGGGCGGCACATCTTAAAGTATTGTCATACCGTGCACGCCTATGTTTGTGCTCCCCGCCGCCCAAATTCCTTTCTTTTGTAGACACCTGGAGCGCCTAACAAAGCCTGGTCGCCTACCTAATGACGCATCCCAGCCGCCGAGTCGCCAGGCTCAGACGTGTGACGAACGGCAACTTCGCCCAGCAACTTTGAGCAGTGCAACTATCACAGACAGAACGTCTGGTGACCTCTTCCTATGTTTGACCCAAGGTTCGACCCCTTGACCGACCTTCCGCTCCAGTCCGGTTCGGGGATTCTCGTGGCGATAGGACGCAAGGAAATCCCCTTCGAAAGCTTATATCGCTTTCAGTATTATGGAGTGACCGACGCGTTTGTATGCGTCGTCTCCGGGCCCGCTCGTCGGGTGGACACAAAAGCGCGGCGAATAACAAGGAAGCCTCCGCGGCTTCTCCTTACGCCCCTCACGCTCAAGTCAGCTCGGTAGGTGGGGAAACAAACACAATACAGGTAAACAGGCTAACCCCAGTGAAAGATATCTAGTTCCCGGGCGGTTTTAATTAGTAAGTGAGGGGCCCGACTTAACACCTCCAATGAATTCACTGTCCGAAAGGTAGCAGCTATCACCACGTTGTCTATTCAAGCGTGCATTCACATCGTGAAAGCCTATGTGACGGACCCCGTGGTTTCGTGTCGTGGCGTCATTCACGCCCACTTTTACAGTCTTGAATCGTGGCACGCGACGATCCTGTCTGCCCGCATGATGGGAGAGACTGAGTCGGTGTTAATAACGTTCGAGGCCACCCATGTACCTCACAACGTTCTCTTCCGCCGCGTCTTGTATAGATGCAAACCTGAAAGACCCAATGCCCTGAAGTGCAATAGGTGCCGCGAATGTGGACATGGGGAGCTGCACTGCCCTCACCCTCCGACATACCAACGCTGCCCCACCTGCTCAACCAAGCTCAACGCACAGGATGAACCGCATCGTTGCTCCGCCCATTGCTTCCCCTGCGGAGGAAACCACCCAACATTTGACAACACCTGCCCCGTACAAAAGCAGCGAGACCAAAATAGCCACAAAGCCGCATGCGAGCGGAGGAAAAATCTCTGGAACAAGCTGGAAACCTCACAACCAGAAGAACGCAGAAAATTATCTAAGTCCCGGCAGTTCTCTCCAAAGCAAACATCGACTGCTTGGCAGATGTCATTTGGTCGCACCAACCAGAAGCATGTGCACCTCCAACAACCTCCCAACCGTGATGGGAGGTTGTTGGACCCCCAACTACCCCCAGCCACACAGGAGGCCGCAAGACCTCCTCGACCCAATCCCTGGCACCTGGATGTTCAGGAGAAGTCAGTTCGGCCACGTCCTCTTCTCAAGCCAGCTACGCTTCTACCAGCGGGTGAGCCGAGCCCGTCCCTTCCCTCTCCCCCCTCCATCCTTGTCTCTTACACATCTCAAAATCCCACATCAGTCATCACATCTGACAATCATACGCAGCACAATAAAAGACCGGAATGACCCGATACTTTGGTATATCGCCGAAGAAATTTCTGCCATTCGCCAAGCATTCGAGCTCATGCGCGTCTCCTTGGTAATATTATGCAGGATGACGAACGCATGGAATTCCTCACCAAGTCACTCGAACGTCGCCGTCGTCCACCGAAGAAGCTGCTGCATCATCTTCCATCCCTTCCGAGAAGCGGGCTTTTTCTTTTCAGGTGCGCGGCCTTTTAAAAAAAAAATACAAAAAGAAACGTTTGCACACTTCGGCTGTGGGCCTTCGCTGCGGCGCAGTAAAGCACTCTTGCAGCCTGATTGCTCTTATAAAGTCGCAGCGAGGGAAGGGCAGAGTCGTTTCATATCGCCTGCAAGCTGCCGGGAATTCCCTTTCGTTTGGTCAGCCTCGCACAATGCTCGCGCTACCAGCTGCAAAATGGCATTGATGCATTGGCGCGCATTCCGTTTCCCTGTTGTGACTACAAAGAGAGCGTGATGGCGTGGTGATTGGTCGGGAGGGAAATGTGCGTGAGAGGGTAGGTTGATGGTACGGGAAAAGAAAAGGTCGAATGGCTTTGACTGCGCATTATCAACAGCGGGTGGTCGAAAGGTTTCGTCGTGAGCCAGTAACCTTTATTTTTTCGGTTCAGTACCAGTTCGGGTTCAGCGTGCTCAAAAAATAACCGTGCGGTTCCGGTTCGACACCCCTATATATATATATATATATCATATATATATATATATATATATATTATATTATATATATATATATATATAATAATACATCCCACCTATACATCCTATATATATAGTAAGGAAATGAGGGGCTCGTTAGGAAATACAGAAAGATAGGGCAGCAGTCTACAACGCCAAAGGAGGCATAGGGTGTGGTTAGTCTCTTTTCTTTTTCACTACGGTTAATTAGGTAAACATTTTTTTAATATACAGAAGAAAAAAAGAAAGAAAAACACGCGCCCAGAGTGGGGACCGAACCCACGCCTTTCGATTACATGTCGAATGCCTTACCAATTCGGCTATCTGGGCGACTGTATTCTCCTTCACTTTCTGGGCTATTTATATTTACTAGAAGTGTATCTGACGCTTGAGGGTGGTAGCCAGCGCCACTCTGACTACACGGGGAGAAGGGACCTTCTTTTCAACCCCCGGGCGTGACTCCAACGTCTACAGCCTGTCATGAGCGGGTTACTGGCGGGAAGCCCTCTTATGCTACCTAGGCATCAAGGCTGCCAGAACCGAGACCCTCGCTAGGCTTTCGCAGAATAATATAGTAAGGAAATGAGGGGCTCGTTGAGGAAATACAGAAAGATAGGCAGCAGTCTACAACGCCAAAGGAGGCATAGGGGTGTGGTTAGTCTCTTTCTTTTTCACTACGGTTAATTAGGTAAACATTTTTTTTAATATACAGAAGAAAGAAAGAAAGAAAAACACGCGCCCAGAGTGGGGACCGAACCCACGCCTTATGCCTTATGGGACAGACCTTCGTCAGAATTCTGACGAAGGTCTGTCCCAGGCCGAAACGTCAATAAAATTAGTTTGTTACCCGCTCGTCTGTTCGCTCTACGGTATTTTCACCGGGCCCATTGCATCATCTTCTGACATATATATATATATATATATATATATATATATATATTATATATATATATATATATATATATACACACATATATAGTCTTACCCGCGCAGTCTCTCTCTGAGTTTGAGATGGAATGTAGCCCCCGTCGCGTGCCACTTGTATACGTAGCTGAGACATATAAGCGCTTTTAAGTGCTTCGAGCCTGTTTGAGCAACCCTAGAAGACGTCTTTTTCTCGTTACTGTAGAAGCGCATCGCGTGACAGGGGTTATTTTCAGGGGCGACTGCATAGAGCCTTCAACCTTTTTCCGTATCTCACTCGCGTTCGGCGCACGATCCTCGCAGCGCGGCCCTCAGTGCGTGGCACGACGCCTGTACGCTGCACGCGCGTGTGTTTCCGCTCCGCTGCACATGACTTGTCGATTGTTCGAGTATGCATGCAGGCATTTCTCTGGTCGTAGCTTGTCGCAGAGCTCGCGCCGGGAAGCATACGCTAGCGAGCCTGTAGGTGCGAGAGCAGATTAGGCGATACCCTCGCCTGCAACCACACACACCCATCGTCTTGTGACGTCAAGAAAAAACTTTACCCTCCCTACCTTAAAAAAGTGTTGTAGATTCCTCTGTCATAGGAATCGGAAAACACGAAAGTGAATGTGCAGCGAAATCTGCAGCTGGGCATGATTTGCCGGTCGGCGGCTGTATTGCGGGTTTTGCTTGGCGAGCGACGTCCTGCTGGCGGGTCGCTTCGGCAAGTTGTAGTGGCGTCATTTCCGTGGCCGACATAACGTCAGTGAAATCTTGGTGTATCCCGGCATAAAACACTTTGGTGTAAAATATAAAACGCGAAAACGAACAACCGTCAGTATAACGTACTCTTTGGTTCTAAAGGTTGCTTCCCCGCAGGAAGACCCTACTTGCGGGGGTGCACCTTTTGCAGGCCGCTTGCTTCTTTCTACTGGCGTCACTTCCGTGACGGATATGACGTCACTCAAGTGTTTGTGGACCCCGGAACAAAACACTGCCGTGTTAAAAAGTTTAGAGAAGCGAAAGCTAGAAGTGCGTGCAACCTTCGCGGTAAGTGTGTCCAATCGATCGTCAAACATTCAAAGACCCAAATGGCAAACGAAGAACGCACCCATGCGACGATTTTTCGCGCACTATAATATCTACGAACGATCTAAGTGCATACCGATACGTGGTAACTATGAGATACACGTATCCTACTGTACTCCTTTTCATGGCCGATGCGTGTATTGTCTATAACACTTCCTTTTTCGCGATTTCCACTAACCGCTTTGACTCAATGGAAGCCCGGTTCACGTACGCGGCGTGTGTCCAGAGATCTCATGAGAGCTTTTCGGTCGACCAACTGGTCTACGGTGAAGTTTATTAGTTTCTAGGCAGGACAACATCGGTCTCACTGAGAAAGCTATCGCGTTAAAATGTGTGCCGCAGCTGTGCCAGCAAGCTGTAAGCTTTCGTATAGCCGCGAGAGGTGAACTTAGATGGGGACCTCACCCTCCTCGACGTCAGCTCAGCCAGGGTTAAGGGCAGCAGCCCTTAGCTCGACCCACTTCAGCCCCTAACCTCACCACTAACTCGGGCTCGCCTCAACCTTAGGCACATTGATCAACTTGCTGCTTTTGCTAATCTACATTTCACTTGAAGCTTCGTTCGAAGGCATGACGGGCTTAGCGGGCGCGTGAAACGGGCACCTTACTCGACGCTTGGTGACTGAACTGCATTCTTAATTTGTTTTCACTGTATCGTGGGCAAAAACGTGCTTCTTTCCGCCATGCGAGGTGAAGTTGGAAGCATCCCCGTACTGCTTCACGGTGTTTTCGTTAACTCTTTTTAGACTCTACTGTTGTCCAACGCGTGAGGATCGAAAGTGGTAGTCACCGGAAACAACCAGTGGCGAGCTGCTAAAGTCTAAAATATAAATTCTTGTTTTGCACGCCATTCTGTGTAGGTCGCTTTGCAGGCTACCCGAATTTCGCAGTGGCTCGCGCCATGCTAACTGCCGAAATTAAGCACGACGTGTGTTGCTGCAAGGCGACGGACGTCGGCCGAGCTATAGGTTGTATTCACTGGCGAGGCATGCATGCAGGCAACCATGTGAATGCGCTGTCACTGGTTACGTCGGGCTCCTTGGGATGGCGGTACGTGCCCGCGCTAAGCACATGATGTGCGTTGGACGTTCCAAACGCTACCCTACCAAACGCATAACTATCTGTAGACCCCACCGTTGATAATCGGGTGGAAGCGAAGCAAACGACGCATGCCTGTGTTTTTTTTTATTATTATTATTATTTTTTTTTTTTTGCGGCGTGCGGCCGCAATGGAACAAGCCGCGCCACGTCCGTGGCGCTTCGGCCATGTCTGTGCCGTTTCCAGTGCTGCCAAGCGAAGAAGTTGGCAGCTAAACTTTTCATGGAATACCATCTATAGGCTCCTCAAAGGAGAAAACTTTGTCTATCTCTCCTTCCCCGCAGGAGCTTTACTGAGAGAACCGTCTTACTGCCACGGCGGAGAGTGGAAGTAGCAGAAAGAAGCGGCCTCCGTTCGGAGAGTTACATCGTAACTGATATTTCTGAACGGGGTGCACTGGCCGCAGCGAACGCAAGGCCTATACTACATGGGCGAGCGGGGAAAACAGCGCGCACTAAAGCGTCGTAACGGGTACATGGGAGGCGTTCCTGAATGCGTCTGCCGCAGGTCCCAAGGCTAGTTGTCATCGAAACCCGCCTTCACGGCACACAGCGTTTACTCGGCACCACGTCGAGGGCACCACGTGACGAAAGTCCGACGAGCTGTGGGAGGAGTGCTGCCAGTGCTGCCGTTGTAGGCCGCCAAAGGTTTAAAGTACACGAAAGCGGTGATGTGGCGCTCCAGACTCCGGCTCGAGGTTGCGACAGGGCCATGGACTGCGGAGTAATTTCTCCTGTTTAGTTTTTTTTTTGTTATTTCTTTCTTTATGTGGACCATAATGATGTGTGACATGAATTACACTGGACCCCGGTAGTTTGTTTCTGCGCCCCGTTGCACGTTACACGTGTCTTATGTGTTTGATTTCGATGTCACTTCTCATGCCCATTCCTTTCTCTCTTCGTCCCCCGCACCCTTGCCCCTGTGGGAAGTAGCAGGGCCCCAAAATCTCAGGGCGACCTCCTCTTCTTCTCATGGACTCTGATCAACACGGCGAGGCAGGCGTCGCAAGAGCCAGAAGGCAGAAAACCCCCCAGGTGCGACTAGCGTCACTAAATAAGCTACGCTTCCTGCATCCGGAAGCGTCGGGGGGCCATTTTGTTTCTGGCTTGCAGTGTTCCCATCTCTCCCAACGAAACCGCCGCCGGTTTGACGGGCAGAGTGCGACCGGACGCCCCTCGCGTCCGGGAAGCAGAGCGGCTTTGGTATGGAAGCGCCATCTGGGAGGACTGATGGTAAGCAAGGCTGCAGAGCCTAATGACGCATGGAAGGTCGTTTGAATATCCGCCCTCATGACTTCATGGCAGACGCCACGAAAACACCCGATTTGCGGGAGAATGAAAATTTTAACCCAAATTGGATAATTCCTCAGTGAGCATGGCATCATTTACTGCCTGACAAGTGCTGGGGGCACTATGAAACGCGAAATCTTTCAAATAAAACAAACTTTGTTTTGTCTGCATGGCCAGTTTGAAGCTTGTATTGTGTGAGCCAGGCACACGAGTTCTTACAGCCTGCTTATAGGCACTTATTCGTTGGAAAAAGGTATTTTCCATTTTCCAAAGTGCTGGTTCCTTTAATACTTTTTGCTAGTTTGCCATTGACAATCACGGCACCCTTCCAGGTCTGCAAGGCAGCTTTACATGGTTTGAGCACTGACACATAGGTTGCGGTGGGAATGGTGTAAACCCGAAATCCCGACTAGGCGTTTGACATTGGAAGGAGGTACACAGCTAGCAGCATATGCGGCCTGTACATGACGTCGGGCAGAGGGCTGGGCACGCATTTTTCTACACCGACGGTTTGAATGGGCTTGATTAGATGGCAGAGCCGCCTTAGGATAGTGCACACGCAGGCAGACAGCTTGATGGGTGCGCCGGCGAGACAAGATACCGCATTTTCACGCGTATAACCTGCCCCTGCACATAATGCGCACCCTCACTTTCAGCCTGCCACAAAAGAAAAAAAAAATCCTCGTGTATGGCCCGCACATTTGATGCAGGAAAGGCTGGACCAAAGCTACCGCTCAAGCAACACATCACACTAGACAGAAAAAGCGTACATTTAGCAAGTAGAATACACTGACTGCAAGGCGACAGTCACAATTCACTAATAAAATTCAGCTGTCAGAGTGCGCCCGTCCTTGTTTTTTCTTCCTTGTCCTTGTATGTTTTGTGCAATCACTACCATTGGAAAGCAGTCAGTGTTACTTCCCAGGAGCTTCACGGCATAACGCGCATCGCCGTGAAGCTGCCCTGAAGGAAAAACCCCGTGTATTATCCGCACTTTGCCACTGAAATTTTCACAGTTTTGGTGCGGGTTATACGCGCGAAAATACGGTACTGGTTCCAGACGTTGGTGGGTGCAACAGTGGAGCGGCCTGGGCTGAACATCGTCCATTAGTAACTCTAGGGTTCAATGGCCCCGAGTCACTCCTGTAACACAAGACCCGTCAAAAATACAGAAAAACGGGAGAACTCGGGTGGTTTGGGGGGATTTGAGAGGTTGCCCTCGTCTCTGCCGGCCTATAGCACCTCGCAGTCCGAGGGCGCAAGTCATTTCCCACAGCGTCCATTTTCGAACAACAAGTCGGCAAATCATCAAAACTTTGAAGAATGAGAAAGCGCCAAACTACACTGCAAACTAGGGTCACGTCTGAGCAGCACGTCATTGAACAAGCCACAATTGGCTCCTACTGCTCTATAATGTTTGCAGAGACAGAACAGAAAAAAAAAAGCCAGAGCCCTAGATGCCTGCGACGCAAAACAATACACAAGTTGAACCACGAAGCGTGGCCGCAATACAAGCGTGGCCGCAAACACAAGTCCGACGACCTCACTTCAGCGTTCCTTGAATGTTTTCACCGCAGCTGTATCCTCTCGTTTGTAACTACCTCTTGAGCTTTGCAGAACACGAATGCCGATCAGCACTACCCACCAAAGGCATCTTCGTCCGGATCGCCAAGTAGTACTCCAGAACCCTCCGGTAGACGCTGTATCCTAGCCTCTTGTACATGTCAACGGCGACCTTGTTGGACACTCGGACAAACAGGTCAACGAAGTACGTCTGCTTCCTGCAACAAAAAAGGGCAGGAAATTCACCACCATGACCAACACAGAGTAGCTTTGGGTTCCCAAGAAGGCAGGCACACCTTTCAGAGGGCTTAGAAGCCCATGCAATCACACGGACTTTCAAAACCCTTTTTGCCTTCAGTAAGCTCTGATCCTAACTGAGGCTTTGCTATTGACACGTAGCTTGACGAATGTGGAGCTAAGAAAGGGTAATGAACTTTATTGCTTACCACAGTATAAATAGAATTTGCTGAATTGCAAGTTGGAATTTAATGCGTCGAAGGCAGGGCCCGGCAATGCGGCAGACGGTCCACTCATTATCTGACATGAAGATTTTTACATGATTCAATTTCTTCTCTCATGTGCGACTCCACTAGTAAATTCAGCATGTGAGGTCAAGAATAGAATGCACAACCTAACACGTAACAGAGAAATGCCTTAACCACCACGTACGGCAAATAGAATTCTGGCACCGTTACAGAGAATTTGTTACGAACATGAGGGCATGACTTCGATCCTCCAAAAAACAATGCAACATGACTAGTACTGCCTACATGGGCAGTTGAATAGTGCTATCACTGTAATGTTATCACTGGTGCAATGGGACTCTCCAAATTCAATGAAGACGGCTGCAATGACCACTCGCAACATATGGTACTCGACAACTGAGCAATGCAACGGCACTTTAGAGCTGGCCATCCGCAACAGGTGAAGAATCCAAGCAGGCATTGGCAAAATACGAAGATTAATGAACAGCCCTCATGCACGCTATTCCTCTGCCTTTGTTCTTTTGCACTGCAATTCTTCAATCACCGAGTTCAAGTGCCGCACGACCACTACAAAGAGAACCATTTTGGTTTTCGGTGTTCGACTGAACTCGCTTGATGTCTCACTTTTCTGAGATCTGCTCCAGGCCCGACATGAGCATGGCAGCGACGCCGAGCTTCCGGTACTCTGGTGCAACCGTGAGCGCCGTCACGTGACCATGCCAGTTCTCCTGCATGCCTTCCGCCTTGCCCATGACTGGAAAATAGGCGACGATAAGACACAGACGTACGACACGGCCGACCTCGTGTCACAAAGTCAGCCAGCCGTACGAAAAAGTGCACACGTACTGTAGCCCATGATGTCGCCGCTCGGAGACTCTGCCACCTGAAAGTACTCGGGCCAATGGGCCAGGTACTGAAGATAGAATGACAGGCCATACTGTGGAATGGTTAAGGCACACTCACACAAACCTCCCTGCACGACACTAGCGTTCACTACCTTCATTAATCCCTGCTCAAGCAAAGTTGAACGTGTCACCTTGTTTCTGGTTACAACGATCTGTCTAGCTTTCAGTCAATGAACCGACAAAGCATAGTGGTTTGTCTGGCTTGCCGTAACCAAGTATCAAGACACTAGCTTAAGTCGCAAGCCCTATCGCTCCGATAATTAGCTGTTCGTAAATGCAATCGTAAAGCAAGCAAGTCTGCAAGGTCCTTTCTTTTTTTTTTTTTTTTCGTCAGAGGGGGGACGAAAGCCAAATTTTCAATTTCAAATATCTGAACGTGCATACGTACAGTCATGGACAAATGGAATGCGAACACGAAAGTATCAACCCAAACACGCAAAATTGAAGAGTGCCGTTTGTGGAGGTCCCATAATCTTGAAAAGCCGAATTTCCCAACTTTTTGTTACTGTAATTAGGCCACGAGTCAATCTGACTTGCATGGAAAGAGATCGCGCTATTTGTTCTCGCGCATATATCCGCGATCACGTGTTGTTTGTCGACGACTCTACGCATGAAACACCATGCCTTTCTGGGAGGTGCGATTGGCATTCATAAGGTGCAATTAGCCCTCACGTTACACCTTCAAGGACGCCGAATTAACGCTTTGGACCTTTGAAAGTCGCTAGAGCAAATCCTCCGCCTGAAACCCTTCGATTTCCGTGGACGCAAATTAAAAGTGAGGGCGCTTGTTTTTTGTGGCACAAACGCGTAATAAAAGCTCAAAGGTGTGCGAAGCCAATTTTACGACAGCGCTGGTGCTAACCGACCGACATGGCCACAACAGATGAAAATTTCATGACGATTTGCTGCTTGGCCGGCAGTTTCCAGCGACGTGCATGGTTAAGATTCAAAAGCGCGGGCACTACACCTCGAGATCTGATAGCGGTATTTCAACTATACGCGATTAGAAATGGTCACATAGCAGCGAAATCAGCAGAAAAGGATACAGTTTCTGTGAGAGGATCCAAATTGCTAAAAACGGAAAAAGAAGACAGCGAACATGTTAACGCAATATCGAAAAACGACACGACGCTCACGAATGTATTTGAACTTACACATTATTAAACAAGAAGAGGTCGTCGCACGTGAACTGCCGTATTGTCGTCATTTCAGTTTGTCAACTTGCGGATCCTTCAACCGAGAAAACCAGCACAGCGCAGTCACAAAGCCATGCCGCAAACGCCGCAAATCCTAAGCAACAAAAAATGACAAAAGATTGCAGCGCAGCGGAAGTCGGAAGTTACTGCACTGCCCCGCAAAAGTTTTACAAATCGCTCTATTTCACTAAAGAAGCGTAATTGTTATTGACGAAAGGGGATTTTTTAGAGGCATTACCACATATCAAATCAAAACGTGTAGTTGCACTTCCAGTGCAGCGCAGCACTTGCACTTTACAGTCTAGCCGTAGTAGTGCAGCGAGGGGCGAAAGAGCATGGACTGAAACAGATCCTGACTCTACTGCAGTCCTAGAATAATTATAGACACTGTAGTTAATGCTGACTCTTCGAACATCTTCCCTTTATTTGCCGTTACCAGTACAGTATAGTTCGGAGCAGTTCATAAACAGCCCCAGGACGGCCCTTGCAAAAAAAAAAAATAGTAGGCAAGAAAAAAATTATGGAGCTGCTCTAGGGCAGCTCTGGGCAGCCCAGAGCAGCAGAAATCACGGTGACAAATCGAAGAGACCTAAAAGGTGGTGTCGATTTGGCTGCACTCGCTGCACTCATTCAGGTAGTGCTGCACTCACCTTTTCGATTTTAGAGTGCAGCGCGCGGCGCCTGCACTTTTCTCTTCGATTTACCGACGGTGCAGGGAGTGCAGGATGAGTTCATGGCATTCCTGCACCTCCCAGGGAGGAGGTGCAGAAGCAGACGACAAAAGTGCAGGGCCGGTTCTGCCGTGGCGGCGCCTACGCTGAACCGGCTGAACTCATCTTAACTCGTGCAGAAAGTGCAGGCCCAATCGAAGAGACCTGGAAATGCAGGTGTGCAAGAGCAGACGAAAAATGCAGAGCCGATGTACAACGTGGCTGATACGATACATTGGTCAGAGAATGCAGGTCGTCGGAAAATGATTTTACTTAGTGTTGTGAACTCGCATGGAAAATAGAGGTCAAACCAAAGAGGAGGGGCCGGTCCTCCGTTACCGGCATGGAGGAAGAAAACTTTTCTTTCCGCCATGGTTACCGGTCCCTTGTTTTGGCCTAATGTGGCAGGCGTTTTTCGGGACCACTTCGTTTTCATGGCACAGAAACGGCGCGGTTGGCGCTTTTCGAATGCTTGAGCCCAAGGTGGCCCCTTGAGCCCATCCCCTTCGCCCACCCTCGGCATATCGTTTTTTCGAGCCCATACTCGCCCTCTCCGACGTCGTCGGTCGGCGTAAACATGGAGGAAGAAATTTCCTCCATGGGCGTAAAGGCAGCGGCGTATGTCGCCGCAGGCGTACGTCGTTGCGCGAGTACGTCAGTTTTACGCGTGCATGTGGTTGGGCCTGGAAAAAAAGCAGGGAAGTCGATAAAGTGTAATCCCAGACAGGGGTAGCGGCAGGGCAGAATTAAAAAGAAATACGAGTTCACTAAATTTAAGTTACAAAGATAGGCTAGATGGCGCCTGCCGTCACTCTAATTCAAAGTTAAAAAAAAAAAGCCTTTTATCATCATCATCATTATTATTCATTTCGTCACTGCCGCTTAAAAATTGCGGACTGGAAAGGTTTCAAACTCGACGAACGGAACAGTCGGTGCACTCCATGGTGGTGCACTCGATAGGTGCGCCAGTTCACTCTAGGTGCGCCACTGGGTGCGCTCGGCTCGGTGCTCTGTTGATCCGCGGCTCGCCCACCCGCAACCTGCCTTGGCTTGCGTCGTGTGCTCGTAGAGTGTGTGTGCGCGCGTGCTCCTCACGAAGGATAACGCGTCGTGGATTTGTTTTGGCCGCTAATCGTGTGCACGCATCCGCGTTCCCTTGGATACAGCAAGCTTGGAATTACAGCGACGGCGCTGCCAGACCAACCAGTGGATTATCGTCGCGCCTACGACGGTAGTGCCTGAAAGGAAACTCCGCCGCCGAGGTCCGGGCTGCGCGCGACGGTAAGAAAGCGAGCGGGCGGCCTTAATTTGCTCCTTTTTCGCCGGCAGTTATGCCATTGTCACGGTGTCGACAATTTGGACACACCGGGAGCATATTTGGAACACATTTATATTTGTTGAGCTGCTGGGGACATCGAAGACGAAAAGCCAGCGTGCTGCATCGATAGCGGCGTTTCAACATCGTCTGCTAACGGCGCGTCTGACGTACGAACATGCCTACAACTGGTTCATTGTCATAATTTTATGTAGCCCGCATTTATTGTGTTGAACCTGGCCCGTTTTGCGATACTGGTAATGAATCAATCGGCAAGCAAACGTACCACAATGCGCTGGTGCCTTAAATGCGCACGAAACAATCGCGATTACACTATGGGCGTTTTTTTTTTTTTTTTTTACTGCTCAGTGAACGTTCTTGCGCATTGTGACGTAAATTCTGGTAATTTTTTTTGGAGCCCCGCAGGTCAGTGTACTGGCACGTATAGTTTTCGTTATTATACTCGCCTCTGTTGTTCTAGTATAAACATACGTCCTAAGAGCCAGTGAGAAAAATTGAAATTGTTGAATTTTATTGTAATTAATCATTAGGAAGTTTCGTGTGTAGCAAACAATCTCCCCCAGGCCCGAAGACATATATCTGCTCATAGCTTGCCTTTGGAGCGCCGTTGAGGGTTAAAATGAAGAGCCTGTAAATACTACGCGTGTTTCTTTCTTTTGTTTTTGCGTGCGTTTGCGTCCGATTATACCATTTTGTGTCGACATGGTCGTCTTGCCAGTTAATTATTAAAATGGATTCGCAGAAATGTATGCAGAGGACTTCAAAAGCAATTGAGATGCGGAGCAATCATGTGAAGCGACTGGGCATCGTGTGGGTTCCGAAAATTTCCCTGAATCATGGAGTGACTCTAGTCCTTTCCAACATTCCAAACTCTTTCTAACGTTCTTGAAGGCTAAACAATGTGTGGGCTGTCTATATATTCGGTCGAGAGTGACGCGCGCATTGGCGCGGAAAGCTTACTATATAATGACGGAGCCACGTAGTCATGTTAAAACTGCTCGTAACGCTAGAATAACTTTCGGGATTTACATTTTGAATCAATACCTTGCAAACAGCGGGGAATATATGTGCATTTGTTTATTCGCACTATCTGAGCACGTTATGTCGAACCATGTTTATATCGAAGTCGAATATTTCGAACCATTGCTTTTATAGAACAACCTTAATGTTGTCCGGAGAATGTCGGTTGAGTACATGTAGATTTTTTTAAATTTAATTATTGATGAGGCTGACTTTTTTCCGATTCCCTCCCAGCCCCCGCGGTGGACAGCGTTGTGCTGCCGAGCCTAAGGACGCGGGCGCGATCCCCGGCCGCGGTGGCCGTTTTTCTGGTGGAGGCGAAAAACGAAATAGCCCGCGTGTTGAGTTTTCGGCGCAGAATAAATATCCACAGGTGGTCAAAATTAATCCGGAGCCCCCGTACCACAGCGCCCTTCATGTTATCCCAGCTGTAGCTTGGCGCAAAAAGCACGCCCTTCCACCCTCCCCAATTTCCCGCGAGTTCTAAGTTTCGGCCTGCTTTCACCGGGAAAAGTAAAATATGCGTGCGAGTGCGTCGAGTATACAAACATGGTCAAAAAATTAACAGTGGCTTAGCTCGGCTATGCCAGGATATACGTAGCGTGAGCTAAGATTCAGCTGGTTATTCTTAGGTTTCCTGGTTGTCTAGGATTAGTTGATTTTCATGCTTACTGCTGCTAAAACGATTTCCAATCCAATTCAATCCAGTTCAGTCCAGTCTCGGCGGCGGCGGCTCCTGCGCGCCAGCTGTGCGCCGTGTGACGTCACTGCTCCTCACATGCGCAGAACGGCTCTCCAGGAGCCACGCGAAACTGCTCAACCTCGGTCAGAGTAGCTCACGCCACAAAAACGTCACTCAGTTTTCGTGAACTCACCTCAACCACAGCTCTTCTCAACACCGGTTGAACACTTCAACGTCACGTATAAAATTCATTTCTATTTTGCTAGACGTACCCCACCGCATGCATGTAAAAGCGACACTACTAATGAAATCCTGCCTATGTTTTGCAAAAGGTCTGCACGTGCGAAATGGTGTACTACGAAAGTTCGGGGCAGTAACAGCGCATGCGTCTTGCTAAGCGGCTTGTCTATATCTTCCACTGCATTTATGAAGGGAAGCGTAAATAAATTCGCGTGACTCTCGGAGCGCCGAAATGTTAAGAGTAATTATGTTATTAAAAATATCTAGATAAATTTTTCGAGCCTAATGATGGACATTCGGACAGTTTCTTTGAAAGGTGGTAGTCTGTGACTTCGAGACGTTACAGGTTGCAGGAGTCCACGCGAAAAAGTAAGCTCGCACCTCGACCTCAAACTCGGCCAGTGAGATTAGAATGTTCGACCTCACTCACTGACCTCACCGAGACATCACCACGTGTGGTGACGTTTACTTCCATTGGAAACTGAGGTGGACCTCGTGCGGTAGAGGTAGAAATCTGGTGAGGCTACCCGCGGTCGAGGTACCGGGGTACACACGCTGCAGCCCGCTTCGCCCTTTTGTAGCGTAAGCTACACTGGCCGAGGTTGAGCAGTTTCGCGTGGACCCTGAAGGGCCGGGCTGCGCAAGCGCGAGGAGCATTGGATTAGATTGGATTGGATTGGATTGAAATCCAATCCAGTTTGGAGTATGGGTGTGCAGAGAATTGGGTCTGCACATTCACCGGTCTGCGCATTCCAGAGGAGTGACGTCATAGCCGCGGCAGACGCACTGGCGCCGGCGCGTGCCCAGCTGTGCGCCTCCGTTGCACAGTAGCCAAGTCTGGCGCTGCGCCGGGGCTGCTTGGTCGCCGTTTCGCGTGGCTCCTGGAGAGCCGTGCTGCGCATGAGCGAGAAACAGTGACTGGACCTGACTGGACTGGATTAGATTGGATTGGATTGCTGAACCTTAGCTCACGCTACGTACATCCTGGCATAATAGCCACTGCTATTTTTTTCTTTCCCTCGCTCTTAATTGTTGCGCAGGGTGTAAATCGGTGTCCTGAACCAATCAGAGCATATGGTTGCCAGTCGGCGGAAGTCTGCGTCTTGTGTCTCGTCCGTCATGATGTTTTCGTTCCTACGACCGTGCGTGCACAAACCAGCCCAAGTTGCGACACTTTTATTCGCAATGCGCCTGCCTTTTATTGGGGACTATGAAATGAAAGTGAACAATTCAGTGAATTCGCATACAACCGGGGTGTCGAATGAAACCCGGAGCGAGAATCGGTATTTTCGCCGGAAGTGAACCGATACCGTTACCTTTTCAGTGGTCCGCACCACAGAACCAAAACTGAAGCGAAAGAAAGGCTTCCGATTCCCCACCTTCACGACGAAACAATTTGGCCGTGCATCGTTGCAAAAGCACGGTCAATGCCATTCGGAGCCCTTCTCTTTTACGTACCATTAACCTCATGGTCTCTCTCTCTCTGCGTGGTCGATCACTGGGAGTACCAACGCTCTATTCTCGGTTTCTTGGTTACGACACTGGGAGAAACGCCGCTGGTCGTTTAGCAACGCTGCGCAAGGAAAAAAAAAATGGCGCAGCCTGCACCGGTGGTGCGAGGCTGGAGAAACAGCAGAGCTGGCGGCAACTCCCCCTTCGCCGGAGACCCGGCTGTTGCACCTCACTTAGATTTCCGAACTTGCCGCTGAAAAAAAAAAAAAAAAAAAGAACAACAACTTCTTCGCGAATGGCAGGCCCGGATCGTTCCATCCGCAGGCTTTCATCGCAAGGTGGACCGCGTTAGCACGCGCTAGGACCGGCGGCACACGAACTCGGCGCCTGTGCTGCCCACTTGAGGCGCGAGTGCGCGTGAGCTGGCGAGGAGAACGGCACGAACGCTGGGCAGAGTGTTCTCGAAGGCGGAGCTTTCGGCCGGCACCGAAGCGCCGGCACCGAAGCGCCGGAGCGCCCAGCCGGCAGCGGGCGCTCGGCTGGGCTGAGTCTTCCGGTAACCCTCCACGGCGGAACTAAAAGCTGAAACAGTGCAGGCGGCAGGTTCTGCTCGGGCACAGTTCCTCGCCTCCGAGTGGCTCAGTAGCAAGGAGTGACACAAGCTTGATTCACGGCGCACTGTATGGAGATAGAGCACCTGCACTCTCAACGTGCCTACTTGCCGCCTTTCATAATTTCTTTAATAAATATCGCGCACCTGGAAAGAGTTAATGCTGGACTAGTCTGTCCCGGGCCATCTCCCTCTCTCAAGAAAATTTATTAATAGCCGATACAAAGACCCGCTGTGCTCAATACTACACAAGTCGCCTAAACCGTACACACTACATGTATCACTTCACTCACTACACACACACAGTTCACTCCACAGTTCTCCACAGTTCACTAGTACTCACACTATTAGAAGCACAATTGCTCTGAAAGTCCACTGTAGAGCACATCCTCCAAAGTTCACGACAACACGTCAAGATCAATACAACAGTCAATAGGGTAGAATAGACACTTCTATTTGTTTGTTTACCACGCGGATAAACCGTGTGGACCACCGCTGAAGGAACTGCTCTTCCCCCAGCGCGGCGAGCTCAGCCTCCAGATGATCGAATAGACGCGAGCGCATTTTCCGAAGCATTGGAAACATGTACTTTTGCGGCCGCGCTCTGAGAGCCGCAAAGCCACGCCTTTTCCAGATGATCTGGGCACCAACGCACAGTAAAAACAGAACAAATGCGTCGCGCGACCTTTGTGCGTGCGTCGAGTTTTCTCCACTAACGTGAAACCGGGGCAGGGGCGAAACATGCAGTGCATAAGCATATTTTTGGCGCCTTGGTGTTTTTGGCAACTGAGATGAAACCGTTGGGGGGGTAGAGGTATACAGCTTTGCTGTAAAAGTCTCGTGTCTTTGAAGCACGAAGCTCTCTAGCGCGAGGCGTAAACGAGTGTCCCGGTGTTTTTTTTTTTTTCTTTTTTTAGTACGCGTTGAGTTCTATAGCGTGAGGCGTAAACGAGTTTTTCGGTGTTTTAGTACCGTGACTACATGAAACGAACTACAAATACGACGACGACGACGACAGGAGACGCCAACAGCCCCATCCCCTAAGGGACTTCGCCCCTAAATCAGAAAAAGCCGTGCGCAATGGGTTTTAAATTAACACGCGAAATGGCTTACCACGAGTAGTTTCAGCTTTCCTTCGCGGCAGCCTTTAACGACAGTTTATATCTATTGGCATAATTCGCTTTGGCTGTCCTTTTGCGTAACCAGGCGTGTCATCATTGCGCACGAAGTATGCCCCTCGGTGCTTGGTGTAATCGTCGGTTTACGAGGACGCGTGGAGCGCAGAAGTTTGCGTTTCTTTTTAGCAGCGAAGCGGTTTAGTGAATCGTATTCTCCGTGTCCGCAAAAATACCAAGAAAATGCCGAGCACAACCACTTAGGGATTGGCAAGATTGAATGAATGAATGAACGACTTAACTAAGAAATAGGCCTGAGGCCCTGGAGGGTTATTGGAAGGTGAGGTTGACAAAAAAAAGACCGCGTATCTGCTCGTTTCGTTGCAAATGTCGACGAAAGACGATAGTCGACTGGTGCCCCTGGCAAGTAAATGCCTCCCTTCTCTTTTCCGCTCACCTCTCATGTTGTTCCCCTCCCGTCTCGTTCCTCCCAAGATAGCACGCTAGAGGTTTGCTCAAGCCAATTTAAATTTACCGTGTTCCGCTGCTCCAAGTCGGGTGCGTCGATGCCAGCGCTGCTGTACGGCGGAGACGCACGTGAATAGAGGCACCATACTACAACATTTATAGAACCACGTTGCCCTCCTCCACAAGCGTTTCAAGCGGAATGTGGACCCTATCTAGTGGAACCTTCCGTTGTTGTTCCCGGTCGATTTTTTAAATGCCACCAGGTAGCGCGGGCAACAGCAGGCGACGTTTTCTCTGCAGTTGATGTAGTATTTCATTTGCTATCGCAAAAACCAAGCATCCGTTAATTTTTTAATAAAGGATCACTGCAAATGTCCCTCATGCATTGATTTTCCGCCTTATGTTTGTGTAATGTTTTGTTCTGGTTCAACAATGTTGACGAGTATTGCCGCTGGACTTGGACGTCTATAGATTTGGCTGTGGGTAGAGGTGTGCACGGGCTCGGGCGTACCCGAAAGCCCGGGCCCAGCCCGGCCCGACTTACTTATCACCCGGGCCCGTGCCGGACTCAGGCCGAAATGTAAATGCATCGGAAGGGCCGGGCCGTCCTGACGGCCCGGGCAGACCCGGCACAGTGAAGCAATACTTAGGTTTTCTATGATATCACAGAAACTACATGTTGCTGACGCGGTGAAAGCACGGGTCAGGTTTCTTTTTACATTCCACGGGACTTATCGTTAGGCCCTGAGGCACATGTGGGCGTATGGCACGCCGGTAAGCGTGAGAGATCTGCGACTGCATGTCTTGGGAGGAACTGAGCAACACATGCGGCTCAGCGACACACCGCCTAGGGAAGTACAACGAATGACAATTCAGCGTGACTAGTTTCCACCTCTAAGTTCGGGCGAAAACAAATTTTCAAGATGGAACACTTTGAACTGCAAACACTGCAGAGAGAAACCTGCGTCTCCATCTGTTTTCTGTAGCAGTGCCCTATTCAGAGTTGCGTTTCCTTCTCTGAGCCAACAAAAGTGAAGCTGTCAATGACTGAGGTGACAATTCAACTTTAGTTTTGCTCTTTGTTTCGGCGGGAAAACATCGTGGCGAGCGTAGCTCGTGGTAGGAGGTGGCCTGTGCCCTCGGGCGTCGTGGCCGGCAGACGAAGACGAAAGGAAAAGCGCAACGGGAGTGGGGCGCCTTTAACACTTAATATGATTGAAACTTTATAGATAAGCGATATGAGTCGGTATAGAACGTAGCTAAGCGGCAATGATAAAATGTGCATAAATGCACGCGTGTACTTTGCGTCTCGATAAAAAGAAGGGACCGAGTCCGACAGCCCTATATACTCTTGAGAAAAGGAAACGTATACGGACGAAACAACAAAGCAAGTACACACCCTGTTTAAACAAACACGAACCGGCTGGTCCCCTGGCATACAGGTTCCATTTCTGGATAGCAATCGCAAGAATCAGGTTCAAATGCCCAAGGTGCCACTATATTTTAATTGCTTGCTTTAATTCATTTATGGAACATTATGAAATTCTACAAAAAATGTCGGGTGGTTTTGTTCCGTTAGGTGGCTCCAGGTCTTTTTTTTTTCTTTTCATTGGTTTGGGCCATTTCGTTTTCGGCTACTTTCTTGAATATTTTTCAATATTACCATGAATTTGTCCGTGGTTGGGGGGTTTTTGGTTCATCTTTTTTTAGGTTGGGCGGTTCGGTCACCTTTATGTCGGTTTCAATTCTTTCGTATGTAGCTGAGCGAAGGACAGCTGCGGTAGGGATATGTGCATGATTGTTATGTTTAATCTGGGTTGTTTTGCCCGTTTAATGCTGGTTTTGCCTGTTATCAATTCCTTTAAGATGCATTTTACCGCCTTTAAATAGTTTTCGCTTCCAAACGTGCCCCAATCAGCGCGGGCCCATACGGTATTTGGGTTGGAAACACCGCCGGGCCGGGCCGGGCCCGGGCATAAGGTTAAGGTCTCGGGCCGGCCGGGCCGGCCCGTCGGCCTTCTTCGTCGGGTCGGGCCGGGCTACTGCGATAAGCACCGGGCCCGGGCAGGGCTCGGGCCCAAATTTTCGGCCCGCGCACAGCTCTAGCTGTGGGTATATAAGACTATTGCGCAGTTCCTGTTTCACTTGGGTCGGGTGGGCTGAATCGAGTCACAGACATGCAGATAGACCAGAATTTCTCTATTTAACTTGCCCAAGACAGACTATCGTCTTTAAAAACTCCAGCCTTAGCCGTAATCGTGGAAAAACTTGCTCGGAACGAGGAAGACTCCGGCGTTCGCCGTAATCGTGGCAAATTTTGCTCGGAACGCGAAAGACACGTCATAGCGTACGTCCAATGATTCGAATTTCGCGCGGACCCCGAACTATCCCAAGCCATCTGCTCAAACGATTCAGTTGTGCCCTTTTTTTTTTTTTTTTTTTTTTTATTCTTTGAGCCGTTGGCCAGTTTGCGTTCCAGGGCCGCCGGATGTTCGACCTGCTTCGAGTGAACTCGTTATTTCTCGTTAAAATTGTGTACCGCGAGCTACTAGGAGAGCCTGCGTGAACGGTGCGTAGCTGCAGTTACAGCCTGCACCTTGCGGAGTTGACAGCGACAGGTTTGGTGCGTTGTGCATGATGTGGGGTCACGGGCGACGTCTGCGTAGCGAACCTCGGCGTCACTAAATGAGCTACGCTTAAGAGTACCGCCACTTCGTGCACCCGGAAGCGTCTGGGGGCCATTTTGTTTCTGGATTGCAGTGCTGCCATCTCTCCCAACCATTTCCTCCATGCTCCCAACGAAACCGCTGCCGGTTGTGACGGGCGGAGTGTGACCGGCCGCTCTAGCGTCCGCGCAGCAGAGAGAGAGAGAGAGAGAGAGAGAGAGAGAGAGAGAGAGAGAGAGAGAGAGAGGGGGGGAGGCGCCCAGAAAACAAAATGGCTGCGCCCATATGTAAACAAATATCACGTAGTGCCGACCGACCAATGATGAAGTCCTGGCGGCACATAAGAGTGAGAGAAGAGTGCCGATACTCCAAAGCCTTTATATAGTGACACTAGTTGAAAACTTGCAGAAACCGGTGTCACCCTGCAGGCAAGCCGACTGGCGGGGCAACATTAGTGATGGGCCTTAGTCCTCCACCACGAAATAGAAAAGCAAGCTTCTGCAAAACTAAGGCGTCGCCATGACGGTGGGTTCTCCCCTCGCAAACAGCTATTAAGGTGCCTAGAGAAGTAGATCGAATGACGGTAAGTGCGGGAAGAGCTGAAATACCAGACCGGCCAAAGCGGAGCAGCGCCCACATGCCGAGGACGCGAAACGTGAAACATGAACACTATAGTGTTCGTTTTTCTTGAGTGTTCTTTAGTGTCCTTTAGTGTTTCTTTGTTTCCTTTAGTGTTTCTTTAGCGGTCTTTTTCTCCGCACCACAGCGCGAAAAAAAAATTGGCCGCGTATCTGCTCCTTCGCTGCAAATGGCCGTCAAAAGATCGATAGTAAATGCCTCCCTTCGCTTTCCCGCTCACCTCTCATGTTGTTCCTCTTTCGTCGCGCTCCTCCCAAGGTAAAGACGCCAAAGTTTTGCTTAAATCATTTTAAAATTTCCCGCGCTCCACTGCTCAAACCAGGTGTCTCGATGCGAATGCTGCCGTACGGCGAAGACGCACGTTAATCGAGGCGCCCTACTTCAACGTTTATAGAACCGCGTTTCCCTACTCACGTGCGTTGCAAGCAGACGGGAACCTATCTAGTGGAACCTTGCGTAACTGTTGCCGGTTGATTTCTTAAAATGGCGCCAGAAGTAATAGTGGCGCGGGCGACAGCGGCGATGACGGAGTGAATCCTTTTTTCTGCAGTTGATGAAGTATTTAATTTCGCAAAGTCAAGCATGTTTGAATTTTTTAATAAAGGATCACTGCAAATGTCCCTCATGCATTGATTTTCCGCCTTATGTTTGTGTAATGTTTGTTCTGGTTCAACAATGTTGACGAGTATTGCCGCTGGACTTGGACGTCTATAGATTTGGCTGTGGGTAGAGGTGTGCACGGGCTCGGGCGTACCCGAAAGCCCGGGCCCAGCCCGGCCCGACTTACTTATCACCCGGGCCCGTGCCGGACTCAGGCCGAAATGTAAATGCATCGGAAGGGCCGGGCCGTCCTGACGGCCCGGGCAGACCCGGCACAGTGAAGCAATACTTAGGTTTTCTATGATATCACAGAAACTACATGTTGCTGACGCGGTGAAAGCACGGGTCAGGTTTCTTTTTACATTCCACGGGACTTATCGTTAGGCCCTGAGGCACATGTGGGCGTATGGCACGCCGGTAAGCGTGAGAGATCTGCGACTGCATGTCTTGGGAGGAACTGAGCAACGCATGCGGCTCAGTGACACACCGCCTAGGGAAGTACAACGAATGACAATTCAGCGTGACAAGTTTCCACCTCTAAGTTCGGGCGAAAACAAATTTTCAAGATGGAACACTTTAAACTGCAAACACTGCAGAGAAACCTGCGTCTCCATCTGTTTTCTGTAGCAGTGCCCTATTCAGACTTGCGTTTCCTTCTCTGAGCCAACAAAAATGAAGCTGTCAAAGACTGAGGTGACAATTCAACTTTAGTTTTGCTCTTTGTTTCGGCGGGAAAGCATCGCGGCGAGCGTAGCTCGTGGTAGGAGGTGGCCTGTGCCCTCGGGCGTCGTGGCTGGCAGACGAAGACGAAAGGAAAAGCGCAACAGGGGAGTAGGGAGGTTTAAATGGAATATGATTGAAACGTTACAGATAAGCGATATTAGTCGGTATAGAACGTAGCTAAGCTGCAATGATAAAATGTGCATAAATGCGCGCGTGTACTTTGCGTCTCGATAAAAAGAAGGGACCGAGTCCGACAGCCCTATACTCTTGAGAAAAGGAAACGTATACTGACGAAACAACAAAGCAAGTACACACCCTGTTTAAACAAACACGAACCGGCTGGTCCCCTGGCATACAGGTTCCATTTCTGGATAGCAATCGCAAGAATCAGGTTAAAATGCCCAAGGTGCCACTCTATTTTTAATTGCTTGCTTTAATTCATTTATGGAACATTATGAAATTCTACAAAAAACGTCGGGTGGTTTTGTTCCCGTTAGGTGAGCTCCAGGTCTTTTTTTTTTTCTTTTCATTGGTTTGGGCCATTTCGTTTTCGGCTACTTTTCTTGAATATTTTTCAATATTACCATGAATTTGTCCGTGGTTGGGGGGTTTTTGGTTCATCTTTTTTTACGTTGGGCGGTTCGGTCACCTTTATGTCGGTTTCAATTCTTTCGTATGTAGCTGAGCGAAGGACAGCTGTGGTAGGGATATGCGCATGATTGTTATGTTTAATCTGGGTTGTTTTGCCCGTTTAATGCTGGTTTTGCCTGTTATCAATTCCTTTAAGATGCATTTTACCGCCTTTAAATAGTTTTCGCTTCCAAACGTGCCCAAATCAGCCGCGGGCCCATACGGTATTTGGGTTGGAAACACGCAGCCGGGCCGGGCCGGGCCCGGGCCATAAGGTTAAGGTCTCGGGCCGGGCCGGGCCGGCCCGTCGGCCTTCTTCGTCGGGTCGGGCCGAAGCTACTGCGATAAGCACCGGGCCCGGGCAGGGCTCGGGCCCAAATTTTCGGCCCGCGCACAGCTCTAGCTGTGGGTATATAAGACTATTGCGCAGTTCCTGTTTCACTTGGGTCGGGTGGCTGAATCGAGTCACAGACATGCAGATAGACCAGAATTTCTCTATTTAACTTGCCCAAGACAGACTATCGTCTTTAAAAACTCCAGCCTTAGCCGTAATCGTGGAAAAACTTGCTCGGAACGAGGAAGACTCCGGCGTTCGCCGTAATCGTGGCAACATTTTGTCGGAACGCGAAAGACACGTCATAGCGTACGTCCAATGATTCGAATTTCGCGCGGACCCCGAACTATCCCAAGCCATCTGCTCAAACGATTCAGTTGTGCCCTGTTTTTTTTTTTTTTTTTTTTTTATTCTTTGAGCCGTTGGCCAGTTTGCGTTCCAGGGCCGCCGGATGTTCGACCTGCTTCGAGTGAACTCGTTATTTCTCGTTAAAATTGTGTACCGCGAGCTACTAGGAGAGCCTGCGTGAACGGTGCGTAGCTGCAGTTACAGCCTGCACCTTGCGGAGTTGACAGCGACAGGTTTGGTGCGTTGTGCATGATGTGGGGTCACGGGCGACGTCTGCGTAGCGAACCTCGGCGTCACTAAATGAGCTACGCCTAAGAGTACCGCCACTTCGTGCACCCGGAAGCGTCTGGGGGCCATTTTGTTTCTGGATTGCAGTGCTGCCATCTCTCCCAACCATTTCCTCCATGCTCCCAACGAAACCGCTGCCGGTTGTGACGGGCGGAGTGTGACCGGCCGCTCTAGCGTCCGCGCAGCAGAGAGAGAGAGAGAGAGAGAGAGAGAGAGAGAGAGAGAGAGAGAGAGAGGGGGGGAGGCGCCCAGAAACAAAATGGCTGCGCCCATACGTAAACAAATATCACGTAGTGCCGACCGACCAATGAAAGTCCTGGCGGCACATAAGAGTGAGAGAAGAGTGCCGATACTCCAAAAGCCTTTATATAGTGACACTAGTTGAAAACTTGCAGAAACCGGTGTCACCCTGCAGGCAAGCCGACTGGCGGGGCAACATTAGTGATGGGCCTTAGTCCTCCACCACGAAATAGAAAAGCAAGCTTCTGCAAAACTAAGGCGTCGCCATGACGGTGGGTTCTCCCCTCGCAAACAGCTATTAAGGTGCCTAGAGAAGTAGATCGAATGACGGTAAGTGCGGGAAGAGCTGAAATACCAGACCGGCCAAAGCGGAGCAGCGCCCACATGCCGAGGACGCGAAACGTGAAACATGAACACTATAGTGTTCGTTTTTCTTGAGTGTTCTTTAGTGTCCTTTAGTGTTTCTTTGTTTCCTTTAGTGTTTCTTTAGCGGTCTTTTTCTCCGCACCACAGCGCGAAAAAAAAATTGGCCGCGTATCTGCTCCTTTCGCTGCAAATGCCGTCAAAAAGACGATAGTCTTTATCGGCTTTTGCGAAGTTAATGCCTCCCTTCGCTTTCCCGCTCACCTCTCATGTCGTTCCTCTTTCGTCGCGCTCCTCCCAAGGTAAAGACGCCAAAGGTTTGCTTAAATCATTTTAAATTTCCCGCGCTCCACTGCTCCAAACCAGGTGTCTCGATGCGAAGGCTGCCGTACGGCGAAGACGCACGTTAATCGAGGCGCCCTACTTCAACGTTTATAGAACCGCGTTTCCCTACTCCACGTGCGTTGCAAGCAGAACGTGGAACCTATCTAGTGGAACCTTGCGTAACTGTTGCCGGTTGATTTCTTAAAATGGCGCCAGAAGATATAGTGGCGCGGGCGACAGCAGGCGATGACGGAGTGAATCCTTTTTCTGCAGTTGATGAAGTATTTAATTTCGCAAAAGTCAAGCATGTTTGATTTTTTTTTATGAAGGAACACTGCAAATATGATTTCTGTATTGATTTGTTGTCTCATATTTTCGTAATGTCTTGTTCTTTGTTCAACAATGTTGACAAGTATGAATATTACACCGGACATAGACGGGTAGATTTAGCTGTGGCTATATAAGACTATTGCTCAGGCATTGTTTTGCTTTGGCCGGGTGGCTAAATCGAGTCACAGACAGACAGACAGACAGACATATACAGACAGACCAAAATTTCTGGGTTTAAGTAGCCCAAGAAAGACTATCGTCGTTAAAAGAAAGCGTGCTTTAGCGCCACCCCGCTGCGAGTCCTTCACTTGCCAAAATTGTGAGGTGCCAAATTTAAAATGGTTCCTCTAGTAAAAATGTGAATTTCGGTGATTGGACTGCGGGAATTTTTTCTTCAGTCTTTCGATCTCGACGAAATTTAACGTTTGCCACACAAAATTGTTATTCAGCCTCTAACACATCCGAGTAGCGAGTTGCGCAAATCCTGTCCATCGTCCAGGCTGACCGCCTCGTGTCGACAACCGACCCCCACCACGTACCGATCGGGAGTGACGCCAACTCAAGGTCGAACTCTGATATTTCGACTCACTGCTTACATCGAACAGTTGAAACGTCCTCTTGAGAATCGCTTTTGTACGTGTACAATTCTTGTATCGAATCACCTGTTACATTGAACTACTTGTTTGATTCCCTTAGAGTTTTATGCATTCAGTCCTGGCGGCATATCTCTCGAACAATGCTCCTGCAGTTCGGTTCACTTTGTTAGTCTTGGAGATACAACGTCGAAATGTATCCCCCTGCAAACGTTTCATAACCGTGTCCCGCATGGCACCCGCTCAAACCCTTGACAAACTTAAAGACAGGTTCGCTTCAAAAATTCTGATCCTCTCGTCCAGCTCTTGAGTTATTTTCGCCAGATCAATGAATATAGCGGTTCCCGAGCTACGAAAGCTTTTAAGCCAAGCTTTTTGCTCCGGGTACAAACGCGGGAATCGACTGATGGCGTCCCTCCGACCTTCAATGCACGCTTCGCGTGGTCAAGGTCAAGCAAGCGTCTGGTGGGGCTTCGCCGCACCGACGGATAGGGAGCCTACATGCCGCCCCTATCGACGGACTCGCCGCCAGCCACCCTTTAAACACCGACCGAACGAATTCGCGGCTCCGACAGTTTTCGCGGTGAAAGCGTCCAATCGCTAGAATTCGTTCCGAGGAAAGAGGAATACGGGGAAAGACTGTCTGCTGCCAGAAACGCAGTGTCTAGAGTTCCGTCCGACGGCACTCAAGCTGATCGCTGCAGGCATGGCTAGAGTGCCGCCCGACGACGTTCGAATACTTAAGACTACGATTTCGCAGGCCGAAGTGTCTGTCGTTGTAGTGTAGAGGATACGTCTTAGCTTCTTGATCCCAGGGACGGTGGTTCGTGACCTGCCTCGGTTATTCTTTTTTTCATCTTTAAATTGAACTTTAATTTTTATGGCTTAGGTTATTTTTGGTGTTTGAAGTGATTTCTTTGTGTGCGTTAGGTCATGTCATGTTATGTTTAGCTTTGGTTGCCCAGCTTTACGTTATCTAGAGCGATGTAATGCCAGACGCGGCAATTTTGTTGCAAAACGCCGGTGGACGTCGATATAGTGGAGTGCTAATACCGTCGGACGGCACTCTAGACACTGCCCGTCAGAAAATGTTACAGGGAGGCTCTGGGTGCGTCGGAGTTCACTGTGCGCCGTTTACTCGTGCAGCGGCACTGCGCGAGCGACGTGTTATTGGCGATGAGATGTTTAAGTGGCGCCCCCTGGCTCTGACGTCAGCTTAGGGACTCGTGCCGCTGTCGTCTGCTACACTCCGCTTGTGAGGGGCAGCAGTGCCTGCGCTAGAAATCACCCGCTTTGATGCTTTAGGGCATCAAAAAGCGTGTTTCTAGTAATCCAGTTATTTTTGCCAGCCTCTGACACATCTGAGTAACTTCAGTCTGTATCCCCCACAAGTTTGCAACACTTGAAGAGAGAGAGAACAACCTTCTTGAGAGCCTCGGTCAGAAGATCATTTATAACTCGTCCTTCCTTGCTTATTCGCGGGGTTCAGCGCTCAGAGCTCCTCGATAAGTGTTCGAAATGCATAGGATTCCCTGAATTGTTTTTGAGATGCTCTTATGAAGACTCAAGAGTCTAATGCTACGCGCCCAGCGGCGGGTCCCTCCGTATACACGCGCATCGCACAGCAGGAAATAAAACGGCCGTCTTCTATTTCTTTCATTGTTGTTGACTAGTATCAGATGAATGTTTTTTTTTTCTTCTGTTCCCAACGCATTAGTTTTTCTGCACCATCACAAATGTCTTATTAGTAGGTTTGGGAATGTTTGGTAGGCTCGCGAAGATTGTGTGTATATTTTCTTAAGGCTGTATGGCATACATTCCCTTTTTCACAAATTGGCTTTCGTTATGAATGCGTGCAAGAAGATGCATATCGCAGCGTGCGTTGCCTATTCACATGCAAATACAAAGAGAAGGTCTGTGCTACGCCACTGCGATCGCGTCCCAGGCAACGTTGTCCAGAGTACTCGAAGGCAGCTTTTGTGCTCCGAATTTCTCTCGTAACCATCGTTATCATAACGAACTGACTCTCAACCCGACCAATTATGACATGATTACGGTGTTGAAGGCTTGATATACACGCTAACAAAAACAATAAATAGCATACGTGCATATATTACTACAATCGAAACCGATAAATATTTCTTAGCAGCTCTTTATCGTTTTCCCAACGCTTGCAGGTGTAAAAAATAAATCTTGGTCTACTCGGGATGACTCCGATGGATTGAAGAGAATTACTCTTACTCTCTTGTCCTGGGCTGATGACCCAGCCCACTAATCAGCTCGATTTTAAAGTTAAATAAAGTTTCCCCCTCCTCCCCCTCCTCCTCTTCCACATCCTTTTGAGTGCAGTTTTCCTATAACGCATATCTGAATATTGGGAAGATATGACTGCAGGAAATGTAAAAAAATAGCACCCCCAGGTCTGAACAAGCATAGTGTCACTGCATCTTTACCGTAGACGTGACTTGTTTTGATCAATGAACCTCCATATTGGTTGGAAACCTGGTATAAAGCCAGCACGCGCCTGTACTTACAGAAGGTTATTTGGAACTCAATTTACATTTTTTACGTGCAATAGCGCATGTCGGCATACTTTAATGCCATGACAACGTAAAGTGATGTGATGCAACACTTTCGAGCGTTCGGCAAGGTTGCAAAAACTGTTCTACCTTACATATGATTACCGGGAATCGCAATGCCTTCTGCCAAAGCCGACAGCCCCAAAGGCCTGGAATTTGTTTTGGTCTTGTATTTTCGTTGCTGTCGGTTACTAGCACCTGGCTGTTTTCTTTGTTAGAAAGATTGCTCAATACAGAAGCTGACGCCTAGCTCCGACTCTTCCCGCTCCGCATAGGACCGGCTTCGCAAGGAATGGGGTGACGCCGGCAATGTTTCTTCCGTAGCGGTATCCAGAAGTATACTTAAACTCACGCCCTGAGCTAGTTTATGTGATTTTAAGTCTGTTGTTATGATAAAAAGTTGCTCACTCGCAAAATCTGGTGCGCACAAGCATCAGACGTCAACTGAGCGCAAAGAAATAGCGGGGGGAGCGAGCCCGAGTGAAGCAGACGACATATGCGAGAATCCCTAAGCTGACGTCACGGAGGCGCGCTTCGCAGCGCCGCCGGTGGTCGAGCTCACCGCCAATAGCTCTTCGTTCGCTGCATACTCTGGCCGGAAAACCTAGTTTTCCTTGGACAGTCTTTATGGCTAATAGTCTTTATAGCTAAGTTTACGGCTACGGTTACCTGCATGTATCGTGTCCGGGAGGCAAAACCAGGGACGACCGCTGTCAACGCATAAAATTCCCTCGTACCTTTCACCTACATTCTGCGTCACCTCTATGTCGTGCGCTAGAATGCTTCGCTGGTCGCCCACCTTCGCAGAGCGCACAATGGTTCCTCATTTTGCTCCTTGACCCGAGCCACACGGAGAAGTCGGCGCCTCGCGTTGAGCACCCCGGTCGCTTCGGCCCGCAAACTGCAACGCCAGACGGGCGGCACGTGCCGTTCGCTCGTTCCTCCCCTCCGCGGCGTGCGTGCGGGCGCGCCCTCGCTTGGAGCGCGCGAAGGTCACACGCGACCCGGGAACTTTCTGTTTCGCAAACTTGGGACGACGACAATTGCGGTCGCGTGCGCTGACGCGACGTTGGCGATGGTTGCGCAATGGGCGTCGCAACTCGCGCATCGTGTAGGCCGGCGTTGCGCCCTTGCAGCCTGCGGGCTGAAGACCCAACCACATGCACGCGCAAAATCGACGTACTCGCGCAACGACGTACGCCTGCGGCGACATACGCCGCTGCCTTCACGCCGACCGACGACGTCGGAGAGGGCGAGTAACCACATATGACATATCGCCGCAACGCGCGCGTAAACCGAGCGCTGCGCAGTGTGGCTCGACTACCCCGGACTCAGTTTTGTGGCGACCAGTTCAACTACATTTTAACTCTAATAAAACAAATAATGCCTGTTCTAACAAAAGTACGTATATATATATAATATAGAAACAACTAAAACAGTTCTTGGGACATTAAAAAACGTGAAGGATTAGTACGTATACTTGGCAGGCACAATACCCTCTGCTACATTTGGCGTAAACTGCCTTGCTCCCATAGTTGCTCGTTGCTTCATGCGCTTTGTCCGGTTGTTTGCTCTCCGTATATTACAAATTACTTCGTTTTATCGCATAGTTAATAGTAAAGTTAGCTTATTTATCAATTTGCTGTCTTGTTATGCGACCTGACCGCCGGATAACATATATCACCGCCAGAGGTCTACCTCAACACCGTGCGCCCGAAAGTTTGCGTCGATGTCTGGCGGGCTCTGACTTGGGCGCAACAAGCGGGTAGCAATGCATTCGGCGTACGCCGGAGTACGCAGGTTCCCTACGCGCTTACGCCGGTTTACGTCGTTGCGCGAGTCCGTCGGTTTTACGCGTGCATGTGGCTGGGCCTTAATCCTTTCAAGGGGGGCGCTCTTTTGCTTCGGCGCAGCGGTGGCTGACTTGAACGCAGATCGTGGCGGGAAAAGAATGTGTTTAAAGCCCATTCGTACGACACTTTATCCGTCGGGTGGGAACTGAGCGTAGAAACGGTAATAGAAGGCTAACCATCTCGGGGTTTTACGGAGCGCGAATTTTGTGCGCTATGGTGTCTTGCGGTTACCGCCTTACCTTCACTGGCCTACCTTCGTCGCCTCGTGATACCTTTTTTTCAACAGCGAAGCTGGTGTTGGCTGTAATGTGTGCGGTGGACGGCATCAGAAACGTTTGGTCATAGTTACTCTCACCGTTTACCGAGGAGCTGGACGTTAGCACGCGCCTTAGGAGTAGCGCCCGGCGTCGTCCAGGCTTGCGCGTGGCGCTCGCAAAAAATACCAAGAAAACAGTTCGAGTCCGTCATGGCCTCAAGGGCGGAGCTCAAGACAGCTCGCGTTACAGACACCCAATTCACCAAGCCAATTACCGCCGGTTCTATAGCGCATGCTGACGCGTTCAACTTTGGAAAAAATGTGAAAGCCTGCGCGAAGACAGGTCCGGGCCCGCCAGTCATGCATGAGGAACAATAGAGTTTCAATCTGCTGCCATGGCAACGGCGCGGTCGCCGCCGCCGCCACCACGTGACGCTGATGCGTCTACAGCCGAAGCACGCGCTCTAGTCTCCGAAGAACCCGCTCATGTCATCGAAGAATAAATCGACGCGATTGACTGGATTAATATTACGAGGAAAGGGAGGCCAAAGGTTCCCACAGCACCAATCGCAACACTCAAGACCGCCGTAATCAGAACGCCAAACACGCTCAAAATCGCCCAGGTGAGACCCTACGAAATCCTTCAAGCCATTGCTTCAGCTGCAAACTTGGCACCATGAGCAGCAGGCTTTGACCCTCCAAGTTCGGTACCACAGTGACACTAGTGTAGTGTCACTAGATAATCTATTGGGTACCGTCACTGAGGCACGCAAGTGAGCAACGGCGGCCATTTTGGTGTTTATCAGTGTTGCCAGACTGCCTCTTCTGTGGCTTCACCGCTAACTTTGACGGGGTCATTTGTAAACAACACTGCCGGAGACGCAGCAACACGACATCTTCGGACACACTCCTGCAGCTGAAATGCTGCGAAGCGCGTTATCTTTCATTCACGTTCGGAACGACGCCAGTCGCGCGCAGCCGCAGAACATGGAGGACAAGCTGAGACTATCACAGTTGACCGACAGAAAACGCATAAGCAACAAAATGGCGGTGCCCATGAACCGTCGCAGTGTAAACAAATGTCACGTGGTGCGAACTGACCAATGATCACGGCGGCGGCACGGAAAAATAAGAGAAAAGAGTGCCGATACTCTGTAACCTTATCTAGTGACACTAGGTACCATCAGAATGTTATCCTTCTCGCGACCTCCAATGAATCCACTGCACCGAAGCGTAGCAGCTATCACCACGTTGTCTATTCAAGCATGTATTCTCATCGTGAAAGCCTATGTGACGGACCCCGTGGTTTCGTGTCGTAGCGTCATTCTCGCCCACTTTTACAGTCTTGAATCGTGGCACGCGACGATCCTGTCTGCTCGCATGATGGGAGAGACTGAGTCGGTGTTAATAACGTTCGAGGCCACCCATGCACCCCACAACGTTCTCTTCCGCCGCGTCTTGATAGAGAGACCCAATGCCCTGAAGTGGAATAGGTGCCGCGTATGTAGACATGGGGAGCTGAACTACCCTCACCCTCCGACATATCAGCGCTGCCCCTCCTGCTCAACCAAGCTCAACGCACAGGATGAACCACATCGTTGCTCCGCCCATTGCTTCCACTGCGGAGGAAACCATCCGACATTAGACAACACCTGCCCCGTACATAAGCAGCGAGACCAAAATAGCCACAAAGCCGCATACGAGCGCAGGAAAAGTCTCCGGAACAAGCTGGCAACCTCAAAACCAGAAGAACGCAGAAAATTATCTAAGTCCCGGCAGTTCTCTCCAAAGCAAACATCGACTGCTTGGCAGATGTCATCTGGGGCGGTATTCTCGTAACTGTCCCTTTTGAAAACGTCCCTTTTCAGTCCCTTTCATCGTGACGTACTTCCGGTTAAGCAATAAGCGTTGGCAGTACATTTGCCGCGCTTGCGTTACGTCACTTCCGGTTGTTTGCTTTTAGCCAATCAGGGCTAGCCAAAAGGGGCACTTTTGAAAGGGACGCAAAAGGGACAAAACTCGAGAATACCGCCCCTGGTCGCACCAACCAGAAGCATGTGCAGCTCCAACAACCTCCCAACCGTGATGGGAGGTTGTTGGACCCCCCACTACCTCCAGCCACACAGGAGGCCGCAAGACCTCCTCGACCCAATCCCTGGCATCTGCAAGTTCAGGAGAAGTCAGTTCCACCACGTCCACTTCTCAAGCCGGCTACGCTTCTACCACCGGGTGAGCCGAGCCCGTCCCTTCCCCCTCCCCCTTCCTTCCTTGTCTCTTACACATCTCAAAATCCCACACCAGTCATCACATCTGACAGCAGCGCATAAAAGATCGTAATGACCCGATACTTTGGTATATCGCCGAAGAAATTTCTGCCATTCGCCAAGCATTCGAGCTCATGCACACCCTCCTTGGTAATATTCTGCAGGATGACGAACGCATGGAATTTCTCACCAATTCACTCGAACGTCGCCGTCATCCACCGAAGAAGCTGCTGCATCCTCTTCCATTCCTTCCGAGAAGCGGGCTTTTTCTTTTCAGGTGCGCGGCCTTTTTTTTTTTTTTTTTAAATTACGAAACGAAAAACGTTTGCACACTTCGGCTGTGGGCCTTCGCTGCGGCGCAGTGGAGCACTCTTGCAGCCTGATTGCTCCTATAAAGTCGCAGCGAGGGAAGGGCAGAGTCGTTTCATATCGCCTGCAAGCTGCCGGGAAGGCCCTTTCGTTTGGTCAGCTTCGCACAATGCTCGCGCTACCAGCTGCAAAATGGCATTGATGCATTGGTGCGCATTCCATTTCCCAGGCTGTTGTGACTACAAAGAGAGCGTGGTGATTGGTCGGGAGGGAAATGTGTCTGAGAGGGTTGGTTGATGGTACGGGAAAAGAAAAGGTCTGAATGGCTTTGACTGCGCATTATCAACAGCGGATCGTGAAAATGTTTCGTCTTGAACCAGTAACCTTTATTTTTTCGGTTCAGTACCAGTTCGGGTTCAGCGTGCTCAAAAAATAACCGTACGGTTCCGGTTCGACACCCTCATATATATATATGGAAGACTAACGGGTAACGAACGAAAGTTCATTAACGTTCCGGCTTGGGGCTAGCCTTCTTGTTTACAGTACATTTTTACCGGTCCCATCGTACTTTCTTCGTACGCATATATATTATATATATATATATATATATATATATATATATATATATATATATATATATATATATATATATATATCTATATATATATCATATATATATATTATATATATATTATATTATTTATAGTCTTATCCGCGCAGTCTCTCTCTGAGTTTGAGATGGAATGTAGCCCCCGTCGCGTGCCACTTGTATACGTAGCTGAGACATATAAGCGCTTTTAAGTGCTTCGAGCCTGTTTGAGCAACCCTAGAAGACGTCTTTTTCTCGTTACTGTAGAAGCGCATCGCGTGACAGGGGTTATTTTCAGGGGCGACTGCATAGAGCCTTCAACCTTTTTCCGTATCTCACTCGTGTTCGGCGCACGATCCTGGCAGCTCGGCCCTCCATGCGTGCCACGACGCCTGTACGCTGCACGCGCGTGTGTTTCCGCTCCGCTGCACATGACTTGTCGATTGTTCGAGTATGCATGCAGGCATTTCTCTGGTCGTAGCTTGTCGCTGAGCTCGCGCCGGGAAGCATACGCTAGCGAGCCTGTAGGTGCGAGAGCAGATTAGGCGACACCCTCGCCTGCAACCACGCACGCCCATCGTCTTGTGACATCAAGAAAAAACTTTACCCTCCCCTCCTTTAAAAAAAAATTGTGGTTGATTCCTCTGTCATAGGAATCGGAAAAACACGAAAGTAAAATGTTCAGCGAAATCTGCAGCTAACCACGATTTGCGGGTCGGCGGCTGTCTTGTGGGTGGGCTTGGCGAGCGACGTCCTGCTGGCGGGTCGCTTCGGCAAAGGTGTACAGGTGTCATTTCCGTGGCGGATATAATGTCAGTGAAATCTTGGTTTATCCCGGCATAAACACTTTCGTGTAAAATATAAAACCCGAAAACGAACAACCATCAGTATAACGTACCCATGATGATGATGATTCCTATTGGTTTCCCCTTTGAAGCTGGGTGATGACATGTCATCTTACCAAAAAGGACTAATATAACCATGTTTTACACTCTTGGTTTAATACTAGCGCTGCTTAGGGCAGGCACTAAAGCTTATTAGGCCCAATTACTACTAAAGGTTGCTTCCCCGCAAGAAGACCCTACTTGCAGGGGTGCACCCTTTACAGGCCGCTTGCTTCGTTGTACTGGCGTCACTTCCGTGACGGATATGACGTCACTCAAATGTTTGTGAACCCCGGAACAAAACACTGCCGTGTTAAAAAGTTGAGAGAAGCTCGAAAGCTAGAAGTGCGTCCAACCTTCACGGTAAGTGTATCCAATCGATCGTCAAACATTCAAAGACCCAAATGGCAAACGAAGAACGCACCCATGCGACCATTTTTCGCGCACTATATATCTACGAACGATCTAAGTGTATACCGATACGTGGTAACTATGAGATACACGTATCCTACTGTACTCCTTTTCATGGCCAATGCGTGTATTGTCTATAACACTTCCTTTTTCGCGATTTCCCACTGACCGCTTTGACTCAATGGAAGCCCGGTTCACGCACGCGGCGTGTGTCCAGAGATCTCATGAGAGCTTTTCGGTCGACCAACTGGTCTACGGAGAAGTTCATTAGTTTCTAGGCAGGACAACATCGGTCTCACTGAGAAAGCTATCGCGTTAAAATGTGTGCAGGTTAAAGAGCGTAACGCCCCAGCTGTGCCAGCAAGGTGTGAGCGTTCGTATAGCCGCGTGAGGTGAACTTAGATGGGGACCTCACCCTCCTCGACGTCAGCTCAGCCAGGGTTAAGGGCAGCAGCCCTTAGCTCGACCCACTTCAGCCCCTAACCTCACCACTAACTCGGGCTCGCCTCAACCTTAGGCACATTGATCAACTTGCTGCTTTTGCTAATCTACATTTCACTTGAAGCTTCGTTCGAAGGCATGACGGGCTTAGCGGGCGCGTGAAACGGGCACCTTACTCGACGCTTGGTGACTGAACTGCATTCTTATTTTGTTTTCATTGTATCGTGGGCAAAAACGTGCTGCTTAATTAGTCTCGCGTCTATTCAGCCTGCACTGGCAGTATTGCTGCTCAAAGCAATTACGCTTCTTTCCGCCATGCGAGGTGAAGTTGGAAGCATCCCCGTACTGCTTCACGGTGTTTTCGTTAACTCTTTTTAGACTCTACTGTTGTCCAACGCGTGAGGATCGAAAGTGGTAGTCACCGGAAACAACCAGTGGCGAGCTGCTAAAGTCTAAAATATAAATTCTTGTTTTGCACGCCATTCTGTGTAGGTCGCTTTGCAGGCTACCCGAATTTCGCAGTGGCTCGCGCCATGCTAACTGCCGAATTTCGCACGACATGTGTTGCTGCAAGGCGACGGACGTCAGCGGAGATATAGGTTGTATTCACTGGTGAGGCACGCATGCAGGCAACCATGTGAGTGCGCCGTCACTGGTTACGTCAGGCTCCTCGGGATGGCGGTACGTGTCCGCGCTAAGCACATAATGTGTGTTGGACGTTCCAAACGCTACTCTACCGAACTACAAGTAATGCCTCCTGTCTAATGTGAGGGCGATTAATAACCTATCTGTTGACACCACCGTTAAGAATTGGGTGGAAACGTAGCAGACGACGCATGCCGTTTTTTTTTTTTCTGCGGCGTGCGACCGCAATGGAACAAGCCGCGCCATGTCCGTGGCGCTTCGGCCATGTCTGCGGACGTTTCCAGTGCTGCCAAGCGAAGCAGTTGACAGCTAAACTTTTCAGGGAATACCATCTATAGGCTCCTCAAAGGAGAAAACTTTGTCTATCTCTCCTTCCCCGCAGGAGCTTTACTGAGAGAACCGTCTTACTGCCACGGCGGAGAGTGGAAGTAGCAGAAAGAAGCGGCCTCCGTTCGGAGAGTTACATCGTAACTGATATTTCTGAACGGGGTGCATGCACTGGCCGGAGCGAACGCAATGCCTATACGACATGCATGGGCTAGCGGGGAAAACAGCGCGCACTAATGCGTCGCGTAGCGGCTACATGGGAGGCGTTCCTGAATGCCGCAGGTCCCAAGGCTAGTTGTCTATCGAAAACCGCCTTCACGTCACACAGCGTTTACTCGGCCCACGTGGAAGGCACCGCGTGACGAAGGTCCGACGAGCTGTGGGAAGAGTGTTGCCGTTGTAGGCCGCCACGCGCGGGTGAAAGTACACGAAAGCGGCTGATGTGGCGCTGCGGACTCTCGGCTCGAGGTTGCGACAGGGCCACGGACTGCGGAGTAATTTCTCCTGTTTGGCTTCTTCTTCTTCTTTCTTTATGTGGACCACAATGATGTGTGACGTGAATTACACTGGTAGTCTGTTTCTGCGCCCCGTTGCACGTTACGCGCGCCTTATGTTGTTGATTTCGCTGTCACCTCTCATGCCCATTCCTTTCTCTCTTCGTCCCCCGCACCCATGCCCCCGTGGGAAGTAGCAGGCCCAAGATCTCAGGGCGACCTCCTCTTCTTTTCAATGGACTCTCTCTCAACACGGCGAGGCAGGCGTCGCAAGAGCCAGAAGGCAGAACCGTCCAGGCGCGACTAGCGTCACTAAATAAGCTGCGCTTAAGAGTACCGCCATTTCGTGCACCCGGAAGCGTCTGGGGGCCATTTTGTTTCTGGCTTGCAGTGTTCCCATCTCTCCCAACGAAACCGCCGCCGGTTGTGACGGGCAGAGTGCGACCGGCCGCTCTCTCGCGTCCGCGCAGCAGAGAGAGAATAGATGAGAGAGAGAGAGAGAGAGAAATAAGAGAGAGAGCAGAGAGAGAGAGAGAGAGAGAGAGAAAGATGACGAAGAGGAGATGCGAGAGGACTGTGAGAGAGAGAGCCCAGAACAAAATGGCTGCGCCCATTGAAACAAATATCACGTTGGTGCCGACCGTCCAATAAAAATTCTGGCGGCACATAACAATGAGAGAAAAGAGTGCCGAGTGACTCTAGTCCAGCTCAATTTAATTTCCCCGCGCTTACAACACTGCTCGCGTTCCATGTGCGGGGTCACGTTTAGGTTGTTTTGCTGGAACAGCTCTAGCTCTATTCTACGGTTTGCTTTCATCTCGCCTTTCTTCGACACCGTTTTTAACGAGTGCTTTTTGCTTGCTACCGTAAAAACCAGTCAAACGTGTATTCTCAATTTATAAAAATCCCGCTGCTCTCGGTTAGGCACTTAAAATTTGCCTCAAGTATACCTCAGGCTTCCCTTGCGCTGAGTAATGTGGACATGGAGTCAGACATGGCAGCAGTTTCAGTAGTTTTTAACAGTAATTTGTCTATATATACGTTGTGTTCAAGCATTCTTTCTCCTGTTTGTTGGCCTGGAGGTTTAATCGAGCGACAGACAGACAGACAGACAGACAGACAGACAGACAGACAGACAGACAGACAGACAGACAGACGGACGGACGGACGGACGGACACCCTAATTTTCGAGTTAAGGTGTGCGTCTTTAAGAGGGGAAGCAACGTTTTTTAGTCGCCCTTAAATAAACTGTCTGTGCTTTGAGGAGCAGCAAGGATTTGCGTGCGCGCCGCCGCGGATGCGCAAACAGTCATCTCCTACCGCAGTCAGGCCGCGGTAACGTGTCGACGGAGCGTGATTCGCCGCTCGTCGGAGTCACGTAGTAATTTCTAGCGCCTTGTCGTGATTTTTGCTAAGCGGCGAGTAGTGGCGGACGTTTCGTTTCTTAAAATACAAGTGTGTTTGATTTGAAAGAACTAGGCTTCACTTCCTCACTTAGTTCCATTCCAGACACGAGAGACGTTTCTTTAGCCGAAAAAAAAACGCAAGTAGTATTGAAGACCTTTCGAATTTCGCGCCACAGTGGCGTGCCGCGCGCAGAGGTGACGTCATATGGACCTGCGCTAAAAGCATATTGTTCAGTGTGTTAACTGCGCGTTAGCGTTCAAGTGATGCGGTGAAGCATAACTAGAGGCCCCACTACCATCGTCCAGTCATGTGTCTTAGCGATTGGTTAGTTCGGCGGCCGCCAGTCGTACAAACAAGATTCTGTGACGTCATAGAAAAGTTGCCGGAAAGCGGGTGGGAGTCGCCAACCGCTTCACGTGTTTTGTAGCGTAAGCTACACTGGCCGAGGTTGAGCAGTTTCGCGTGGACCTTGAAGGGCCGTGCTGCGCAAGCGCGAGGGGGTTGAGGGGATTGGATTGGATTGGATTGGAAATTTAATCCAATTGGGTACGGGTGTGTAGAGAATTGGGTCTGCAGAGGAGTGACGTCATAGCCGCAGTGACGTCATTCCAGAGGAGTGACGTCATAGCCGCGGCAGACGCACTGGCGCCGGCGCGTGCCCAGCTGTGCGCCTCCGTTGCGCAGTAGCCAAGTCTGACGCTGCGCCGAAGCCGCTTGATAGCCGTTTCGCGTGGCTCCTGGAGAGCCGTGCTGCGCATGCGCGAGGAGCAGTGACTGGACTGGACTAAACCGGACCGGACTGGACTGGACTGGACTGACTGATGGACTTGGATGGATGGATTGGATTGGAAAATCGTTTTTAGCAGCAGTAGCATGATAATCAGCTAATCCTAGACAACCAGGAAAGCTAAGACTAAACAGCTGAACCTTAGCTCACGCTACGTATATCCTGGCATAGCCAGCTTAAGCCACTGCTAATTTTTTCTTTAATATCGCAATTCGTTAAAGATCCCCAGATGGTCAAAATTAATCCGGAGCCCTCGACTACGGCGTGCTTATCGCCTCTGCAGCGTCGGCGGTTGAACCGACAATCACCAATCAATCAATCAATCAATCACAATCAATCAATCAATCAATCAATCAATCACATCAATCAATCAATCAATCAATCAATCAATCAATCCATGAATATGTACATTATTTGTTCATCAAGTTGCGATAAAATTGTGTCATCGTTATCGGGACAAAGCTGTCTTTCTAATGTACCAAACCTGTTTTCTCTTGTATTCATCATAGAGGCCTCAGTGTCCGCTGGGAGTGAAATTGCAATTTCGGGCCAAAATGGTGGCGGGGGCGCTGTCATTTATTACTGTGATCCAATAATTCGGTAACTCTTGCACGTGAAGCGTTTGCTTCGGATTTTTGGTTGCTCGCAAACGTTTGCACCTGCAGCTGCGCTAACTTCGCCATATAACGCATTTTCTAGAATCGTCTGCACCAGCTTTTTTTTGTTTTGTGTGTAATTACACATTCGGGTGATTCATTTTGTTTGTACGGTCAACATTGCTTATTGCGAAGTTGGATATCGGCTCCTGAAACGTAGATTCAGCCCCTTGCGGGGTGCTATTTTTGCGTAGCATTTTTCTGTCTTGAGGAGTTACCGAGCTACGAGGGCAGTTGCGCTGTGCTGGGTATCATTTGCTTGACGAAGCACTGCTTCAAATTGTGGTTGAATTGCTGCATTTCTTGTGAAGCCTTTAATGGCGTTTAAAAAATTATAAGCAATAAATAGTAAATGAGGCTAAGAACTAAATACTCTCGATTTATTTATTTATTTATTTATTTATTTATTTATTTATTTATTTATTTATTTATTTATTTATTTATTTATTTATTTATTTAGTAGTGCTGTCAGTTCTGGTTGAGCGCTCTTAGATGGAATACGTACACATAATGCACACTTCACGCATAGGTATATACAGAGGGAGGGAACTCTGGCTGATCAAATAACACAGCAAATTAACTGCGCCTTTAGGCTTTATCTGTGCACGTGAAAAAAAAAAAAACGTTTTCAATTTAGTGTTTTAGGGAGCATTCAGTTTGGGCATAGTGACGGCTGAGAATGAGGAAATAAATGACAGCAACAAAACGCAGTTCCGTCCCTTCCTACGCAAATGATGCAATAAATTATTCGCTGCTTTGTACACAACATAACAGAGGCTAAAAATAAGGCATAAAAGTACAAATATGAAAACTCAGATGAATGAATGAAGAGCTAGCTTACAAGGCGCTCGCGATGTAATCTTGTACAGATGCGACACGAAAAACAAAGCTAGAAGAAAAAAAGATTCCCAACACGTTTGCTCTTCAAAGGCCACAATTTCTCCTTGCCAACAAAGCTGTCTGAAAATGTGGCGCTGATAACATCATGGAACAACCCATTCCGTTCCATAAACAATGATAAAAGTAGAAAGAATACTTGATATTGTCGCTACCGCTGTTAAATGGTATTGTAGTTTCACCAGGTTCGTCCTTTTCGAGTGCAGTAAGGTATCAAGAAAGAGAAAGAGTGATTGCATATTTGCTGTTTGCGAGACTGTGGCCGCCGCAACGACATCACTTCTGAAAAAAAAAAAAAAATGTTTCCGCCCGGGATCGAACCGGGGACCTTGCGCGTGTGAGGCGCACGTGATAACCGCTACACCACGGAAACAGGACGTCAACGGCGCGCTTGGCAGCACGCTCGTATTGTGTATCTGAGCGACGCCACTGATGTAATGGACGGGGTTAGCCATTTAAAGCTGACCTTGCTGGGGGAGGCATTTGTGACGATACATTGTTTTTGTTGTTTCTTCCTTTGAAGCGGTGTTTGAAAGAAAAGTGGCAGTCGTCTGGCGAAGCAGGGGCGTGTCTAGCCAAACGCTACTGCGGCCTTCGAGTCGAACGGGTGCTCGTTGTAGTGATTCATTTTGCTGGCGCAGGAGAGGCCGCGTGCGAGAACGAAGCGAACGGAGCAACCGATGGCGTCTACAAATTACCGACCGCTCATCGAAAATTAGGCATAATGTATGGGGTGGGAAAATTTTGTTTGTCCGCTTCGTCCTCTGTCCCGTCCTCTAGCGAGTAGGAAAAAATTCGCGAAGGCTGCTCTGGCCATTTTGCAGAGTATGGGCGACGACTGCCTTTTAAGCCTCCTGTAATAGATGTCGTGCACGGTGTCCCAACTACGTCGATGTACAAGAACGAAAAGAGCTTCATCTACCTGTTTTTGCTCACGTGAAGAGAAAATTGACTACGCCCGTAAGGTGTGGCAAGGGGGGGGGGATAAATAAACACAAAAGATATTATTTTTCCCCGTTGAAGCCCTGGTCCCAGTTTTCGTCAACCAGCACGTTACTTTCGACTACTAGAAACTCTTTCTTTCTAAGACCCCGACAGGAAACAAGGAATTCACCTGACGATTCTTTTCGACCCGTCCGATAACCACCGTTTCAATCCCCGCATAACAGAAAACAACAAGCTTATCACGTGGCGACAGACAACGACCAGCACGTCTTCACTTTATTAGGTGAGGAGTACCTTAGGACCGCACAATCTCCGTCCGCGTCCGTGCGCATAGCATTTACAATCGCAAAAAGTCACACAGGCACCGGCAGGATTCGAGCCTGTGTCTGGTTGACCAAACAGAGTTAGTGTCACTCGTCTTACCCATTGGGCTACGACCGTTTTTTTTTTCTTTATTACCTTTTTTTGCACACAATACACGTCACGGATAGATTAAAAACCGTCGGCCGAACTTCGGCTGACGGAAAAACTTAAAATAAACATCAAACGTACACAGTTCTTCTAGTACAGGTAGCCATTCCATATCGGGCGTCTGCAACTTGTGCACTTCATAGAGCAAACTAACACTCTGTGCAAAGTATTTGCTCACAGTGAGGGCCTGCGGGTCAGCGTGGCGCACCGCCATCCTCGACCTCCAAATGGCATGCAATCCCAGAGCCATGATGAGGTCATACGGCACACTGTTGTCACTAGGTACGCAAAGAAATCGTATGCCTTGGGGTGAAACGGGCAGGTCTATCTTTAAGGTCCTTTGCAACACATCCCAGAAAAAGATGGCGTCCCAGCACTCCGCGAAAACGTGCTCAACAGTTTCTGGTTTGTTGCACAAAGTGCACGTTGTAGGACCAGCGACAAACAAGCCTTTCTCCTGCATCCACGTCTTAACGGGAAGTGTACCGGTGTGTAGTTTAAAGAAAAAGGTTTTCACGGATGCTGGGACGGCCATCTTTTAACACGAGATAAACACGTCCTGGCCAGGAACATATCTATACACCGATCGGTAATGTGGGCCGCAGGTAACAACACATCCTTTAGGTCTTTAGTAAGTGCCTTTCTTGACACAGCTGATAAGTACTCCAGTGAAAACCGTACTGCTAGAAACCTGAAAGAGTCTACAACCTCCTTCATATAGCCTTTAGGGCTGCTACAGCTTTCGTCTGCGGACGAGACAATATATGTTTGGCAACGCTTTTGACAGCACACTTTGTAAAAATGTTCGTAAGAAAAGGTTCATTCGTATCCGTAAGAACAAAAACCGATTAACAAGCTGGCGAATGTAAACGTGACACAACCCAACCCCCGCCCTTCCTTAACACGCCGGAAAAGATTGGTTCTGCTTGAACGCTCCCAAACTGAAGACCAAATGACACGAGCACACACACGGTGTATTTCTATTGCTTACGGTGCTTATCTATTGCTTCTAGCTTGTTCTTTATTGTCCTTATGTCGTCACGGAAGGCTCCAGGTGTTTCGCATTCCAGCCTGAGCATCTCCCTCAAATTACGCTTCAGGTTACTTCAGTTTCCTTCTCTTTCCTTCTGAGTACAGTCCCCCTCTCTATCGATGTTAAGCTTACAATCCTGCTTGAACAATTCCCACTTTTCTCCCCAACTTATACCTCCTGCGTTTGTGTGTTTGCGAAAAGCTTCTTTATGGACTCCACGAAAGTCTCATCATCAACAGCTTTATATTTACTTCCACAACTCCCATGTAAATTTATTACACCCTCTCTCTTTTTCTCCACGGAAAAGAAACAAAGCAGTGATCACTAAAAAGAAACGCCGTCTACGCAATATTGTTGGCATGTGGAAGCTAGATCGCAACCAACGTTACCCCTATCTAATCGTGCGTGGCTCCCTCCCTGAGAATGCGTAAACCTCGGCACATTTTCACTTCGTGCGCAGTGTACAACATCGCACAGTTCACACTCTTCAAGTAATTCACAAAGAATTTGCGCACTCTTATCTGCACCCCGCCGTGGTCCATTTCTATCCCTTCCCTCGCAAACACAATTGAAATCCCCAAGTAAAATAATTTGTCCTTCCGTTCTTAAGTATTGAGCGAAACTTTCAAAAAAAGGCCGCTCTTTCTTGCACTACGTTTGGGGCGTAGATACAAAGGAGACGGAATTCACCACCGTTATATTCAAAATCACAAAAAACTAACCGGCCCGTTTCACACGAAAAAAAAAAAATTCTGTATTTCAATCCCAATATTATTCCTAAGGAACAGACAACACCCTCCCGATGTGCCAACCGCGTGGCTGACACAGACACTAAACAGGTTTTGAAAGGGCTTTATCATACTGGCGGTGCAGTTATCACTTTCTATCTTGGTTTCTTGGACAGCCAAGATATCTGTTTCTTTTTCCAGCATTATCCTTTTCAGCTGGTACTGTTTGCGCCTGTCACCAAGGCCTCGCACATTTAGCGTGGCGAAACGAAGCGTTCTTCTGAAGCCTGCCATAATTTATAGTAACAACTGCGCCGTCGGCACTACATAAATTAACATGAGAATGCTAAACCATCCACAATAAAAACACAAAAAGCAATGAAAGCAATAAAAAAGAAAACCAAAACGAACCCGTTTCTGGAAAAGCGGGGACGCGACGAGGGTTCCCGACGTCTTCGTGCTCGAGAGGCCTGCCAAACATAGCAGTCCTCTGTGACCACGCCTTCGAAAACCTACTTCCCCCCTCCCCACCCTACACACAACCCCGCTTGTAGCTCCGTGTCAACAGTCCGGTCACTTTCCCTTCGGTTTGTCCGGTGGAATATTTGCCTTGGCTCCTGGGCGTCTCGACTGCGGCACGGCCTTCGCTGGAGGCTCTTCGGGGTTTGGCCCTGCGGCGTCTCCTCCCTCAGCCCCACCGCTTTCCCTTGCACCTTTCCCAGACACAGCGCTTGCGCCTGGGGTCCCGTCTTCGTCTCGCCCGTCAACGCTCATGTTGTCTGCGGGCGGCTCCCCAACACTTTCGCTGTCATTAGACACCTCGGCGACGGCAACTTGTTCCTGGGGGGTTTCAGGGTCTTTCCCCGGCACTGCAGGCGGGCTGGGCTCCGGCGGGACGACGCGAGCTGGCTCAGGGGGCGTCACCTCTTTCGCCGGCACCTCTACCTTGCCCCTTGCTGCCTCCTCTGCCTCCTCTGTATCCATGATGAACTCGGACGTTTTGTCAACCCCTCCTGGTCTTGCGACGTTTGCGTAGGTGCGAACGCATCCGCTCTCGTCGTGGCCGAAGCGGCGACAAAGAGCACAGCGGGGCACCCTACACTGTCTTCGAGTATGTCCGCTCCAGTGACAGCGGTGACAGGCGCACGCCCGGGCACCACGACCAGGGCTTTGCTCGCCGGCGACGCGTACCGGGTGGGGGATGTCGTCCACGCTGACGCCTGACTTGAGCTGTGACCAGGCGCGTAGTCGAGAGCTGCGCGTAGCAGCCTGGCACACGCCATCGGTCCCGGGTCACTTCCGTGACTGCCGTAAAGCCCCAGGGCGCTTCGCACTTCGTCGTCGGGGACGTTGTGGAGCTCCCAGTGGAGCTTTAAACGGATGTCCTGGTGGCGGGGATCGATGACGAGGCAACGACGGCCCTTGACTTGGAGTTCCCCGGCGGCAGCAAGTTTCTTCGCCCCTTCGAGGTCTTTGAAAGTAACCGCCCACAAATGGTTCATCTGGTACGCCCCCAAGGCGATAACCTCGGGGAACAGCTCCAGACGAACCAAAGTGTCGCGGAATTCTTCAACCTTGTACGGCCTGGCTCTCAAATCGGCGTGCAAAAAAATCGTATTAAGCACAGATGGTCCGGACGGCAGTTGCGGCAGCATAACTTGATAATCCTGGGCGTTATTAATACCGGTTGACCTGTTACCGCGGGCCGAAAGGCCCGCCAAAGCCGCTCCTTCAACGGAGCTCGCCATCCTGCGTCCGCACTGCGCAGTAGCTGGAAGCAGAATTGGGCTACGACCGTGAGTTACTACCCGAGAGTCAAACGGCTTACTCCCTCGCCTGTAACGGTGCGGAGTACCTTAGGACCTCACAATGTCCGTCCGCGTCCATGCGTGCGCACACCACCATCAAGCGACAATCAAGAGAACTTCGATTTGAGCCGTACGTTGCAGTTTCATTTAGGGAATAATCAAGCTGCAACTCACGGCTCAAATCGAATAACTGTCGGGGCGCAAATCGGTTGTCACTCGGAGCGCAATTTGGATGTCCTTTCGAGTCCCCGTACTCCGCACCCTAGCCATCATCTACGGAGTGGAGATGCTGCCACTTTTTCTCTGGTTTTTCTCTGGCTTCCGACATAGCGAAACCAGTGGCGGATCCAGAGGGGGCGCAGCCACTAAAAAATCCCCCCGTCCCCCCTTCCACACCCTCGGGGGCTGATGTTTCTGCACTTGTAGATACCTTAGACCGCAGCCGGGACCATCGCTGTCCGCGGGGAGCAGAGCACCCCTCACTCCTAACTTTTTGCCCTACGTGATATGGGCTCACGCAACCGCCGCCTTAGCGGGAGTGCGCTAATAACTTTCTGCCCACAGCCAATTTTTCCCCTTCAAAGTAGCAGCGTCACAGCGAGGAGGGAGCCTTTTTTTTTTTAACCGGTCACGTGGTTGTCCACAATATATTGATTAAAAAAGCACTCGGTGTGCAAGTGAGAAGAAATCGGGACATTTTGGTTGGTTGCGTCCTGCCATCAGCAGGCATATCTGGATCAGCCCCTGAGGAAAGTCGGGTCTGTCCAACCGCAATCACTCACCCACTTCGATGCACGCAGCCTCCAGCAAAATTTGGACATTTGAATGGCGAGTCTTGCAAATGAAATAAATGAAATTCGTCATAACAGAGGTCGTCCTAACGAGACTCTAAAGGCTTCTTCAAAATTGACCATTCTGCTCAGCTCATGCTATGGGGCAAAAATTAGCAGTGGTTCAGCTCGGCTTTGCCAGGATATACGTAGCGTGAGCTAAGGTTCAGCAATCCAATCCAATCCAATCCAATCCAATCCAGTCCAGTCCAGTCCAGTCCAGTCCAGTCCAGTCCGGTCCGGTGTGGTCCAGCCACTTCTCCTCGCGCATGCGCAGCACGGCTCTCCAGGAGCCACGCGAAACGGCTGCCAAGCGGCCCCGGCGCAGAGTCAGACTTAGCTACTGCGCAACGAAGGCGCACAGCTGCGCACGCGCCGGCGCCAGTGCGTCTGCCGCGGCTATGACGTCACTTCTCTGGAATGCGCAGACCGGCGAATGTGCAGACCCAATTCTCAACACAGCCGAATAGCAAACTTGCGGCAAAAAAAAATCCTCAACACAGCCGTGCTCCAATTGGACTGTACTTCCAATCCAATCCAATTCAATGCTCCTCGCGCTTGCCGCAGCACGGCCCTTCAAAGTTCACGCGAAACTGCTCAACCTCGGCCAGTGTAGCTTACGCTACAATATTACGCTACAAGAATAAACGTTATCAATAAATTATTGTACAATTTAGGAGCCTTTTTTCCCCTTCTCTGTACGCATTTTCTTACGGTTTTATCAGTAGAACTTTCCCCAAAATTTGCAGCTAAAGACAACTTCTGATTACCAATGCTCCGCCCTACTTACGGTGCGCTACCCGGTGAAGCTACATCAGAGCGAGAGAGAGAGAGAGGGATAGATACATGTAAGAGCGTCTAAAATGGGTTGTGTGGCCCTTTGGGAGTGGCTCCTTGTTCACTGGAGCCCATATGACGTCATGGCCGCCCGCGCCCGTTGCACGTACCGTGCCCGCGGGACCAGGATGGGAATGCCGCGGGCTATGCGCGCACCGCGTTCTTTGCGCTTGAAGCTGGTGGCGTCTAAACAGCGTGGCGTCAACGCAAAACGGCATTACTGGCCGTTATGAAAAAGAATTGGTCGCTTACTTCATTGTCGAGCTTCAAAATCACGCATTTTACGACTCTTTGGCGGTGCCGTTTGACTTCGTGAAATGGTCTTTGAACTGTGCTTTGTCAGTATCCTTCATTGGCATCACTTTGCATTGGATTCGCGTTAGTTCCATTCAAACGTCGGCTTCTCAGGAACTGTTGTAATGTATAGAAAAAAAAAACCGGTCCCGCTACGTCACCCTGGTCCGTGGTCGGCGCACCAGCGCTGCCGGCTTTTCTGCGCGCGCACCGGTCGGTATACTAGCGTCACTAAATAAAGGCTTTTAGAATATCGGCACTCTTTTCTCTCATTGTTATGGGCCGCCAGGATTTTCATTGGTCGGTCGGCACCACGTGACAATTGTTTACCTATGGGCGCAGCCATTTTGTTTCTAGGCGCCTCTCCCCTCTTCTCTCTCTCTCTCTCTCTCTCTCTCTCTCTCTCTCTCTGTCACAAACTCGAGCGTACGACTTTCAAAAGTACCGTATAGCCTTTTCATATTATTGTACAGCCCCTAATTCCTGTTGCAGTCGTCCGATTCAATCAGTTCGGTTCTATTCGCCCCAAGAAAACACTGGAACTCTCTCTAACGAAGCGGCGGTAACGCGACCACTCGCCGGCTCGCCAGCACGAAAATACCAAAATAAAAGCTCCGCCGCTCAGCTTTCACCGAAGCTTCGAGTTCTTTTGAGGGGGCGAGCGTAGCTTTGCCAGTGCTAAGGCGCTCCGATGATTCCAGAAGGGAGAAAGAGGGAAGTTGTGCGCTCGGCGGCGGCTGGCGCGTTGTGTCGTGACCCCCCTCTCCGCGCCGGCAGTTATAAAAAGAGAATCCGCGCTGAAGCAAATTAGCTACGTTTGGACGTCGTGATGTGACAACGGCTTCTGCCAGTTTGTGCACCACACCATCGGCAACCCGCGCCCTGGAGGACTCCAACGTACTCCCGGGCCTCGACTCACCGTGATCGTCTCGGACGGCCTGGCCTACGACGAAGGCACGCTTGCCAGGTAGCCGAATCGCCTCCGACAGCGGTGTATCGTCCGGCCCGGTCGGTGAATTTTGTGGGACCCTGCCTCTTATATGCATCGAACTGTTTCCTTCTAGTTAACTTTTCAACCTCCTAATATTCATTGTTAGAGTTTCTGATTGTATCATTTTGTATAATTTTGAACTGTTTCCCGCATTTGTATTCGTTCAAAGTTACCTCTCGTTAACGTTACATGTCTTCGTGCTTGTACCGTGTTTTTCCTGTCCAAATATAAGTCTCTTTTGTTGTTCGTTCAAGGCTCTGACTCATTCTTACCGCTCTGGTCGGCGAAAGCCGCACATCAGACGGCCACCCCCTTCGTCACTTGTGCCCTGTAGATTCGGTGGGGTTGTTTGCTCGGTTGAGTCGACACCCCGCATCTATCAGCGCACCCAATTAAGGAAACGGGGACTCTCTCTCTCTCTCTCTCTCTCTCTCTCTCTCTCTCTCTCTCTCTCTCTCTCTCTCTCTCTCTCTCTCTCTCTCTCTCTCTCTCTCTCTCTGCGGCGCGGACGCTAGAGCCGCCGGTCGCACTCCGCCCGTCACAACCGGCGGCGGTTTCGTTGGGAGAGATGGCGACACTGCAAGCCAGAAACAAAATGGCCCCGAGACGCTTCCGGGCTCTATGCTTCCTGGTGTACGAAGTGGGGGAACTCTTAAGCGTAGCTTATTCAGTGACGCTAGTGTATACCGTACCTGGGTTGGTTTTCCGCTCTGGTACGACTTTCTATTCTGTCCGGCTTCGTTTTCAGCGTCTGTCGCAGGAGGGGAGGCGGATCCGTTCGAGCTCGGGGCGTGGAACGGGCGAGATGCCCTGCTCCTCCGAGAAGAGAAAAATGCATGTCGGGTGAAGATAGAGACGCACCAGCGGGCGCATTTATGTTATGCGGGGCGGCGAAAAAGAATCGCCCCGGCGTGGTCGCAGCGGCGCGTGATTGCGCGGCAGCGTCTCGCTCGCTGCCGACGACGCCTTGAGGTAAAAGCGCGCCAAATCGCGGCCAGCCATGCAGCGCGACCGATCATTCCTGAGCGAGCGGGATGGGGGCGGAGAATGAAGAGGGAAGTGAAAGAAGACGGAGCCCCTGTCTCTGCCGGAGACTGAAATAGACCCCGTGGTGGCTCCGGAGGCGGCGCGTGTTTGTATGAAAGGAAGCGTGAGCTTCGGAAAAGGCCGCGATGTAAATTTGGAGACGCGCCGAAACGAAACGGGAAAAAAAGTTGGCAGGGCGCAGGCGATTGGCCGGATAATCGCCGATATGGGGAGACTGCTTCCACGTGCGCCTAGGGACGAGGCTGACTTTTTATTGCTTCGCTCCAGATACGCGGCCTGTGTGCCGCGGTGTTTGAGAGCGCACGCCGCAAATCGCGGTAGGCGAGGCAATGGTGAGTTTTAGCAGTCCGTCTGTTCCGTCGTGTACGTAGTTACCGTGTTTACCGGCACTCGTGTGGGCACTTGTGCATTCGTCGCGGTAGGGGGATTAGTTCTGCGGGCCTGCCTTCACCATGTCCGCGCCTCCTCGCCCTTCCGCGCGGGCATGCGCAGTCGGGTCCCGGTAATCACGGTAACTACGTACACGACGGAACAGACGGACTGCTAAAATTCTCTCATATGGCCACTTGGCGACACGTACTATACCGAAGTGAGTGTTCAGGGGTAGGTTCGTTGATAGTAGATTTTAATGCCGTTGTTGTCCATGACGGATCCGCGGACAAAAAAAAAAAAAAGCTAACTACACCATACCATCGCGTTAGCTAGCCCAAATGCGTGATGGCTCCGGCTAGTTGGTAATCCACGAGCTTCACAGCGCGGTAACAGACCAGGGACGACAAACAAGCGCTGACTTCCTACTAGTTTTAATGAAAAAGAAAACAGACACATAAACACACATTCTATCGCAACGTCATGGCATATACCATAGCTGCAAAACAGCCACGTGTACAAAACAGATTAAGACCCGCTGTCGGCAGACATCGAAACAAGGAAAATACGACAAAACCATCAGGCATGGGAATATTCGCAAATGGGCGCACAAGTAAGCAATCTCTCTGTTTTTTTTCGTTTTTTTCGCAATAGAATGTACGGGACACGTACGCACTTATCCCCTTCACTTGCTATTACAGCTGCCTCGGTAATCTCTCTTTTCTTTTCTTTTCATTTGATTAGAATTTGTTGGCAGTGAGCGCTTGTTCGCACGGTCACTCTTTGTGTCGTCCCTGGTCTGTTTTCGCGCTGTGAAGCGCATGGATTAGCTAGCCCCCCTGACGACAGCCACAGTCCAGATGATGCGCAGCGGAAGGGCAAGGGATACCCACAATTAGTGTCACTAATTAGTAACCTTATTTGGTCACCCTACCGACAATGTTAGATGATGCGGTGGTTTTATGAGCGGCCATGACGGCGGAACACGGGGCGTGGTGGCAGCTTGTGTTCCGCCTGTTTAAAGCGAAAACTGTCCTGTGAGAACACTAATGCATTTCCCTATTGGCGGGGAGATGTTTGGGTGGCGCCCTCTGGCTCTGACGTCAGCTAAGGGACTCGCGTCGCTGTCGTCGTCCGCTACACTCCGCTTCTGCGGCCGGGCAGCTGTGCCTGTGATCGCCCGCTTTGATGCTTCGGTGCATTAAAAAGCGTGTTTCCTGTAATGCAGTAATTTTGCCAGCTTCTGACAGCTCTGCATAACTTCAAGCTGTATCTCGCACATGTTTGCAGCACGCCTGCCTTGGAGAATCAGGGGATTTCCCTGGACCCAGTGAATGCGGACACGAAATCGTCGTTGTTCCAGGTTAGCATGAACGACACTCGTGACTATAACAGGGTGTTTGGAGACACAGTTGAGACTGTTGACGAGTTCCGCTGAGTCGGCGCAAATACTTATTCGCACGAGTTCCTGTGTATTGTAATACCTGCAGAGGGAAGTTGGAACACAACTAATGCTTCCGCTTGCTCGGGTGGTCGTCGCGAGGGGCCAGGGACGGCGCCAACTCATCGTTAGAAGCACATGAATTCCCTTGAGCAGTAATGCCAGCAGGCTCAAGTATATTACACGGATGCGCATTTTGATGAAAATGGCGCGCGTGGTGCCGTACTTCATGCTCACCCAAGGAAAATGTCAGCATCTCCACTCCGCGGATGATAGCGAGGGTGCGGAGTACGGGGAGTCGAAATGACATTTGCGCCCCGACCGTCATTCGATTTGAGCCGTGAGTTGCAGCTTAATTATTCCCTAAATGAAACTGCAACTCACGGCTGAAATCGAATCTCGCTTGATTTTCGCTTGATGGTGGTGGGCGCACGGATGGACGCGGACGGACATTGGGAGGTCCTAAGGTACTCCGCACAGTTACAGGCGAGGGAGTAGCCAAATGTGATTCTCGGGTACAAACTCACGGTCGTAGCCCAATGGGTAAGACGACTGACACTAACTCTGTCTGGTCTACCAGACACAGGCTCGAATCCTGCCGGTGCCTGTGCGATTTTTGCGATTGTAAATGCTATGCTTACGGACGCGGACGGACATTGTGCTGTTCTAGGGTACTCCGCACCTAAAGCAACTGTTAAGAATTCCTCCGTTCTCGGAAGGCGTGTCTAAAGTTTACACGTCGCTGACGGGGAAGAGCTCGGGAGGACTTTGGAGGCCCCGGATCAAGTAACCGAAGACGAGGATCGGAACGAAAAGCGGCCGCTGTTTACACCATGCGGCGCATCCGACACCATGCCACAGACCCCGGACGGTGCGGCGCCAGCGAGCGACGTGTGTTTATATGTGTGCGCGCTTGCAGACGAACCGACGCCAACCATCGCCATTTGAGGCACCGAGACTCTCCTCTTTGTTCGTGCCCTTACCCTCTTTCTGTAGTGTATACCTGTGCGTATAAAAAACAGTTCTTCAAGTGAACCCCAAACTGTTCGCATCGTTCCTTGGAGATCTCCTGCGCGCGCGGCACCAGCCGCCCCGTTAAGTTACGCGCAGTCGAGCGGGAACTCGCTAATATCTAAAGGCAAGTTCACGCCTGCGGTTTTCCGTACTGTTTTCGACAAAGAAAACACTACTCAACATTTTGGTGCCGAAACCCGGGAGAAGTCGACCAAGCGACACCGAGAGCATCATGGATCGACTCCAGAGAAAGCAAGCAGCAATTCGCAACAGCATCGACAAGACCCTTGCAACCGCCAACGAGCTACTGCAAGCGTCACCAGCAGCGATCGGTGAGCTGGAAGAATTGTTTGACTTGCTTATCCAACAATCTGAAGAGCTTAGAGTAGCTAACGAGAACGTCGAAAAGAAGATAGACATCGACCAGCTTGATGAAGAATTGGCCAGCTGTAGTGCGTACAGCACAAAAATAAGCTCGATGAAAACAATCCTCAAAAGAGCTATCAAAATGGGAACAGCTAGCGACATTGCCCCGGCGGTTTCATCGCAAGTTAACACCAGTTCAACGAGCAACACACAGTCCTCGGCTCCCGCGTCAAGTACGACGTCGTTTCAATCACAGGAGGCAACCACCAGACTTCCGAAGCTCGAAATTGCAAAATTCAACGGAGACGTGCGCTCATGGCCGAAATTCTGGAACGAATTCGAGTCGACAATCCACAAGAATTCAGCGCTTCCAGCCATTGACAAATTTAAGTATCTCTCAAGCTATCTGACAGGACGAGCTGCCGCTGCAATCGAAGGCCTTACGTTGACAGACAGAAACTACGAGATCGCGGTCAAAACCCTTTTGGAGAGGTTCGGCAAAGATGAAGTGATCATCGAGGATCATATGTCGCGGTTGCTGTCGATTCGACCCGTGCTGAACGTCGAGGAAACAGGGAGGCTGAGGATGCTGTACGATGAAATTCAGGCTGGTGTCCGAAGTTTGGAGGCGTTGGGCGTGCCGCCGAGCGGCTACGGAGTGCTGCTGCTCACGGTCCTCCGAAAGAGCATTCCAAAGGAGCTTCGCTTGGAGTACTGTCGCAGGAAGACAGCTCGCAGTGATGGAACCGAGGATGAGCTACTGAGTTTTCTAGACTTCCTGCGAAATGAAATCGAGAGCAGAGAGAGAGCAGAGTACGGTACTTGTCGGTTTCAAGAGTCTCATTCGCCACGAAACAAACAGAACCGCATGGGAAACGACCAAAAGCAGGCATCGTCGTCAGTCCTGTCAGCGTTCGCGGATAAGAAGGAAAATGCATGCGCCTTTTGCAAAGCACGTGATCACCTGACAGCCGACTGCCAGGCGGGTGTTTCTCTCGAACAAAAGTGCAACATACTGAAACAAGAGAGACGTTGCTTCAAATGCACCAAACGAAACCATCGAGCAGCTGAATGTCGTACGGCAAAATGGCTCACTTGCGCGAAGTGCTCAGCTCGACACGCCACTGCTCTTTGCGGCCTCAACAACAGACCCGCCCGGGAACCATCGAGCCAGGTTGCGGCCCCGCCAGCGCCTACCGCAGAGTCGTCACTTCAGGCAGCAGCGACGGTTGGCGCTGTCCGCATTATGCTGCAAACTGCTCAAGTTTGGGCAGAGGGACCTCACGAGCGATCCAAAGTGAGGCTCCTTCTCGACGGCGGAAGTCAGCGCACATTTGTGAAACAAGAACTATCGCGACGGCTAAAACTCCGCGTCCTGGGAGAGGAAAAACTGACAATTATGACCTTTGGCAACGAGAGGCCCACTGAGCAAAGAAAATGCCGCCGCGTCGAGCTGTGGCTGCGCAACCAACACAGCGGAAACGAAGTCCGAGTGGAAGCGTTGGAGGTCCCTCATATTTGCTGCGACGTGATACCAGCTCCTGAGATGACCACCGTGGCATACCTTAATGAACAAGGAATGGAGGTCGCCGACTGCTCGGTCGATGGGTCCCGTCTCGACGAAGTAGGACTCCTCCTAGGAGCCGATTATTACTGGGAGGTGGCCACCGGTAACATCAAGCGCCTACAAAGCGGGCTCGTCGCCGTGGAGACGGTTTTCGGATGGACGTTGCAGGGAAGTGCGTCAACTTCGTCATCCGCTGTCGCCTATCACGCCAGCACCGGGGTCTTGCGCGTAACGGTAAGCGCCGACCTGGATGACGACAATCTTTCCAAGCAGCTAAAATCATTCTGGGAGCTGGAGCACATAGGCATTACGGACAAGCCAGATAACACCCACACCGAGAAGCAAGTGCTACAGGACTTCAAAGAAAACGTCGCTTACAAGGACGGTCGCTACTGCGTTGCCCTTCCCTGGCAAGAAAACAAACACGAGCTTGCGGATAACAAGACGACGGCTCTTGCGAGGCTCTCCTCTCTGACTACAAAGCTTTTGCGCAGTGAAGGCACGGCTGAGGCCTACGACAGGGCGATGCGGGACTACCTCCTTACCGGACACGCTGAGGAAGTTCCCGAAGCGGGTGAGTCCCCGAGGGGGCCTGTTTATTACATGCCGCATCGCGGCGTAACGCGCCCGAGCAGTGAAACTACCAAATTAAGAGTAGTTTTTGATGCTTCGTCAAGCGCACCAGGTCAGCGGTCTTTGAATGAGGTACTATCTGCTGGGCCGAACCTAAATCCGAACCTGTCGGATATCCTCATTAGGTTCAGGATGCACAATGTGGCCATCATGGCTGACATTGAGAAGGCCTTTCTCCAGGTTGGGCTTGCGGAAATGGATCGCGATGCACTACGCTTCCTTTGGTACGAAAGCGTTCCCAGACGGGGAGAAGTTCTTCCTCCGATCAAGGAGTATCGAATGACAAGAGTGCCCTTTGGAGTTACCTCTAGTCCATTTCTGCTCGCAGCTACCTTAAAGCACCATCTCGACTCTGTGCATAACTTGTTTCCTGCAACATCAGAGATGCTACGTGACCACTTGTACGTGGACGATCTTGTAACGGGAGCTGACAACCTGGAGGAGGCGGAAAAGATTTGTCGAGAATCACAGGAAATCATGCAGCTAGCTGGCATGAACCTCCGTAAATGGAAATCGAACGAATTCAAGCTCGAAGAGGCATTGTCGGAAACAGATCGAACCCAAAGCGGATTTTCCGACGTGACGATGACAAAAATTCTTGGAGTCGAGTGGAGGCCAGAAAGTGACGATTTTGTGTTTGAGATGAACACGCTGATTGACTTTTTGAGCAAGCGACAAGACACGAAGCGATTTCTTCTGCAGGCATCTGCACGCGTGTTTGGCCCCTTTGGCTTCCTCGCGCCAATTTCGACTACTGCGAAAGTAATGTTTCAGAGCCTGTGGGAACGAGGGACAGACTGGGACGAAGGTCTCCCGCCCGATATAGTTATGACGTGGGACAAGTGGTGCCACCAGCTGCCTATGCTGATGCAGATCGCAACACCTAGGCTGCTCGCTCGTGACCTCAGCCATGCGTGCACAGAAGTGGAGCTCCATGTGTTCTGTGATGCCAGCCCAAAGGCATACGGCGCAGTTGCTTATGTTAAAGCAAGGACAGAAAATGGATGCACCACGGTGACATTGTTGATGGCTAAAGCGAGAGTGGCTCCTCTCAAGCGACTGTCACTACTGCGACTGGAATTGATGGGAGCCGTTATCGGCGCAAGGCTGGCAAAAAACCTGACGGAACAGTTGGGAATTGAAGGCATGACAGTTCACTGCTGGACAGACTCAACGATCAAAAGTTCCGCCTCCAAATGGAAGCCTTTTTGTTTCAAACCGAGTCCAAGAGATGCAACAACTGACCAATCCCGCAGTGTGGAAGCACTGTCCCGGAAAGGAAAACCCCGCAGACATATTAACCAGGGGTGTCTTACCATCAGTTTTGGTGAATGCTAAGCAATGGTGGGAAGGGCCAGAGTGGCTCAACAAAAGCAAAACGTACCCCGCCTTCGAACCCTGCCTTGCTGATCCACAACTCTGGCAAGAAGAAATCAGAACGCCGGTGCTAAACACCATAACAGACGGCGAACCAGCTGTTCTGATAAACCTAAGCGAAAAAAAATGCCCTCACTAGAGTGCTTCGGACAACAGGGTGGATCAAGCGCTTCCTTTACAACTGCCGAACCTCTTCGGAGAAAAGGATGGGGAGCCTGTCAGCCGAAGAGATGACCGAGGCGGAGAGGTACTGGCTGAGGATTTCACAGATGGAAACATTCGGAAATGAAGTACGGACCCTCAGTGCATCCAAGTCGCTCGACCGAAAATCCCCGATAAAAGATTTGAACCCGTTCCTAGACACCAAGGGACTGCTACGGGTTGGAGGTCGGCTGCAAAACAGTACAGAGCAAGAGAGAACAATACATCCGATCATTCTGTCTGCGAGGCACCTTTACGCTGGCCTTCTGATTCGCGGGGAACACAAGCGGCTTCTACACGCAGGAGTACGAGATACGTTATCCCACCTCCGTGAGAACTACTGGATCATTCGTGCAAGACAAGCCGTGAAATCAGCCATAAGACGCTGCGTGCCGTGTCAAAGACAGAGTTGTCGACCTGCCGCGGAAGCTCAGGCCCCGCTACCAGCTGACAGGGTGACTCAGGCGGACCCCTTTGAGGTTACGGGTGTAGACTTCGCGGGCCCCATATTTTACACGGACAAAGGAAGCATGCGGAAGTCTTATATAGCGCTCTTTACTTGCGCTACAACCAGAGACGGAAAGGCTCGGGCCTGCAGAATAGTTCTTCCTAACAAGAAAGAATTACGGCGGCCAGTTCAAGCGCTTTACCCTCTGGAGCTGTAATAAGAATGAGCAGAGGCTCATTGGGGGGGAGGATGTTAAGAATTCCTCCGTTCTCGGAAGGCGTGTCTAAAGTTTACACGTCGCTGACGGGGAAGAGCTCGGGAGGACTTTGGAGGCCCCGGATCAAGTAACCGAAGACGAGGATCGGAACGAAAAGCGGCCGCTGTTTACACCATGCGGCGCATCCGACACCATGCCACAGACCACGGACGGTGCGGCGCCAGCGAGCGACGTGTGTTTATATGTGTGCGCGCTTGCAGACGAACCGACGCCAACCATCGCCATTTGAGGCACCGAAACTCTCCTCTTTGTTCGTGCCCTTACCCTCTTTCTGTAGTGTATACCTGTGAGTATAATAAAACAGTTCTTCAAGTGAACCCCAAACTGTTCGCATCGTTCCTTGGAGATCTCCTGCGCGCGCGGCACCAGCCGCCCCGTTAAGTTACGCGCAGTCGAGCGGGAACTCGCTAATATCTAAAGGCAAGTTCACGCCTGCGGTTTTCCGTACTGTTTTCGACAAAGAAAACACTACTCAACAACAACCTCGTTCCTCTTGATGTTCGCCGGGTGTGGGGGATGAGCAGTAGAGACATCGAGGTGGTGGTGATGGGGTGTACCGTTTACAAAAGGTGTCTGGGGAACGGCTAGTGTCGGCAAAGTATTTGTTGGTGGAAATTTTCGGCTGATCTTGGCCGCGTGGACGGAGTGAGCCGGTTGGAGTGAGGGCCTACTCACGTGGCTTGAACGCGAAGGCATCGTGCCTTCGTTCGTTGCGATACTTATAAAATACTACACGCTAGGTACGTGTACGTGACCTGGGACAAAGCAGCATCATGTCCCTGGCGCTTGGCTGTTATCGCCGCAGTGCATACGTCTGTTGCGCTTCTAGGCCCCTAACAAAAGAAAGATTTTCTTTACAAAAAATGATGCCTCAACTATGACCAAGGCCCTAGCTCTAGCAGAAAGAAACCGCTTATGGACCCTTCCGGAACATCATCATGATTTTCTGTACTCAATTGACCCACAGATAAGACTGAGGCTGCCAGGACGACTACCTCGCCGGCAGGAAACACTGTTTCATAGACTGCGACTTAATGTGGCGTTCACTAATGCCTACTTACATCGCATAGGCCAAAGTACATGCCCACATTGCGACAACTGTGGCGCCCCCGAAACCGTCGAGCATGTCCTGCTAGAGTGCTCCGCCTACATTGACGCAAGGAGTCGGTTAGAGCAAAGGATCACATGTCTTCACCCTGGACCAATTACGCTGAGCCTGCTACTTGGACCATGGCATTCTCCGTCATCTCAACGGAAAGTCCTGGATGCTTTATTTGGGTATCTTGAAGATATTGACGTCACCGAGACTTTATAGCCCCCCTTAAGCGGTCAGTCTATGCTACGCCGCATGTCCCTTTATATGACCCTCTCTTTTTTTCCCTCTTTCACCTACTACTCTTCTTTTTACTACTCATCTGTCTTTTCCCCGTTCCCCTTCCTGCAGAGTAGCATGTCGACGTACCCATGTTGGCAAACCTCTCTGCTTTCCTCCTTAATAAAGAGTTCTTCTCATCTCTCTTCTCTCTACTCTCTCTCTCTCTCTCTCTCTTTTCCCCTCTCTCTCTCTCTCTCTCTCTCTCTCTCTCTCTCTCTCTCTCTCTCTGTTGCGCTTCAACATTTTCGGCGTACTTGTGAAGTGGACCGCGCTTAGCCGACACAGAAAATGGCGGACAACCGACGTTCAACCACTTTCCAGCACGGGGCAGGCAACGGATGACTCCAACAGCTCTGGCAAACATCAGGCGGCCTGCTATGTCGCGCTTTGGAGCAATTATGGTATCGCGCTGGTGTTGTGTACGGTGTTTTAGGGCGCAGCCCTTTGGCGGCCGTCTCTGCCGCGTTGTCGGCGTAACCGAGTGAGCGATGGCAAGACCAACGAGTGAAAAAGGGAACGATGAAAGAAAGCAAAGGAGGAGAGTGTCGCGAAATTGGGATGGGAGGGCGGTTCGCCGTGGCGGAGCGAGCAAGCGCTCTCCAAAAGTGTGCGGTGGGTGAGGGGAGGGAACAGTATGCTGTCCCCACACGGGGCGCTCGACGGCGCGACACTTGGCGAAGACGTGAGGGGGGCGTGCGCAGTCGGATCCCGGTCAACACGGTAACTACGTACACGAGGGAACAGACGGACTGCTAAAACTCTCTAATATGCCGTCGAAAAAGGAATGGGGGGTGACTCTTCCTCGCTCGCGTCTGCTTGCACACAACGTGTAAAACCCGCAACTTCGTCGTTCGGCCTGGTTGCGCGGGAGAGCATTTTCGGTGCTGTTTGAAAAGTTGATGTCATAATGTCACGTGACAGCACCTGGTGACGTCACTCTGCCGGCTTGCCTCGGCACCGAACGGCCGCCGAACATGCCTTGCAAGCGTTGTGATTACAAGCGAATCTGCGGGACTTGGCGGGCTCGCGTTTCCGTCCAAGCGTCTCTTGCTCGCTCGTTCGCAGTGTTGCTTTAGAATATCGTCTGTCTACAGCGAGCAATTATTGGTCACTGTTTAAGCTAAACGGATGCTGGAGAAATTGCTCAAGTGTCGTTACATATGTGCGGGAACCGCGTTGCTTGTGGGCTAACCTTTTTCTGCGTGAACTACCTCTTTCAGTGTTTCGTCAAGGCAAGAACAGTTCAAGTCTATGCGATTGCAGTGTGCTTTTACAACGAGAAAGTGCTATCGTACCTGAGGAGAACCAACCTTCGCTCAACCTTACGGCATTTTGTATAAACTTATAAACTCAAAGTTCAACCGCACTCAAATTTCACCTCAGCCAAATTTACTTTGAACGTACCACCAAAACAACTGCGGGGCATGACTGGTAGCCCTGTAAAACGCGTTGTTAATTAGTTGGAGACGTTTCAAATAGCCCCGTCGCAGGCGATGCTGTACCTGCTGTTGGTTCGCGCAAACAGCCATGAAAGCGTAAGCGAGACCCCAAAATTCTCGGAAGCGTAACATGGCGTTTTTGTATCTTTTTGTAAATAAAAAAAAAACGTGGTTTTATTCCTATGAGGAGGAGGGGGGTGGGGGGGGGGGGATGGGGGGGGGGCAACACTAGGAGGAGGAGGGGGAGGGGGGGGGGTATATCAAATGACTCTTTTGAAATACCTATCAAATGACTCTTTTGAAATTTTTGAACTTGTTGAAATTTCTCTTACCCATGTAAGCTAAATTTTCTTGATCAAAATGCGAACAAATAAATTTTAGAATAGCTAGAACACATTTCAGGGAGAAATCGGGCTATACTGAAGTCCCACGACAGGACAAACAAGAAAACTGTACTTTTGGTGCTTGAGAGAGTCTAGTTTTCTTTTCTTTTTTTCAGAGTTGCAAGTTATGGTTTGCTAAGTAATTTTAACTTCCTTTAGTAAAGTTAATTAAAGAATAGGGGATACTACTACTGTTTATGAGATATCAACAGTCCGTTTTCTTTTACTTTGTTTGAAGTTTATACCTTCAGGTAAAACACAAGTTGCCTGCTACTGGGGATGTTATGAAAGTCAGTAGGGATGAAAAGGCACCTAGGCTATCGAGGGCGTCGCTGCGTTCTTTATGTCCATGTTGTTTTCTGAAATAAGCGATGTTCCAAAACACTAAATTAAATACCGTAGCATCAGTTGATATCATGGGGGCAGTTTATTTCAACATCGTTTGAATCTGTGCAAAAAAATGTTTTATCTCTTAGCAACCAAACGAGGCTTCCTTGCACGGCGTCGTTGTCGTGTAAAAAAGCCAACACGAAGGCAGCTCCCTCAAGGCGTCAAACTTGCCCGCCACCTAGTGACGTCACCAAGGGCTGTCATATGACACTATGACGTCAGAATTCCAAAAGGTGCCGAAAATTCTCTCCCTCGTTGCGCTCTGCTGGTCTCCGCGCACGGTCATTACTAAGCATACACATTTTGTTACCAGCGGGTGCAACCGCGGCAGCGGTGTAGTGCGCGCTTCGACGCGCCGTAATGCATCACGGCGGGGCAGGCCGGCCTTCCCAGCGCCGAAGTAACGCGTAATGTATGCGCTTGGTCAAACAATAGCGCCATATCGGTCGCGATACCTGGCGAGCAAATTGTGGGGAAGCGCGCGCGATCACAATCGCAGGCGGGTGCAGTTTGTCTGCTCCAGGCGCACCATTAATTCACAGCCTCAATAAGGCTTTATTTTTCTCTGTCTGTAGATGCAGAGTAGATACGGGCGAACCACGGCACGGTTTTGTTCGTTTATTCCTCTCATGAAGCCGCGTTCACGCGATGCACAGGTACCGTACGCTTCCGCAAAATACCTCAGAAAGTAAAGTGCTTTCGATCGAGATTTACGTGTACGCGCTTGAGAAATGGTCGCATAGTTGGCGAGCAAGTTTGTGCGGGCCGACATTATTCCTGCCCATGGGAAAAGCTCAGACAGTGGATTCGAGGCGAAACATTTGTGCGTAGTCAAGAGAAGCAGAGGTGGTATAGAGGTCTGTTAATTAGAAGCTTACGTTGCGTTGCTTTAATGAAGCAACACCTTTAATTCACGAAGGCCGCTGGCTGCATGCCGACTGCTTCATCGATCCATCTCGCTCCATAGTCGACGAATGCGGGAAATAGTGGCCGGAAAAGGGCCCCTTTCCCCTTCCCCTCCCCATTTTTTCACGGTTCACTCAAACTAACCTCCTCCTTTATTCGACTCTCGCAATCACGGCACGGGAAAAAACCCGGCGGGTGTTTCGCTGATTCGTACTCCTATTCGAATCAGCAAAACACTCATTGTTTTCCGCAGTTTTAAAATTTCAATACCTTTTTTCCTTTTCTTTTCTTGTTTTTTATTTTCTCCAAGCCAACTGGGGGAAGGGCGAAATCGCCTTTGTAGCGGGCGAGCTGAAAATAGCGCTCAAATTTGGGACGCACCGCACCGAAGAAACCCCCGTATTACGTGGGGCTGCGAAAAGTGACTGAGACCAGCGGGGAAACTTTTCCCCGCGCCCCGGGAACGTTCCGCCCGAGGGTGCTTCAGAGCCCACTGTCGACGCACGCCAGAAAAAAGCCCGATTTGTAGCTACTCACAGATATTGACGATTGACGGTGCCCCCCCCCCTTTGACACCAAAATTACCCTAAAGCGAAAACATGGCGTTTTTGTATCCCTTGTACATAAAATAAAAGCTGTTACCACCACCACCACCACCAAAAAAAAAAAAAAGGTGGGGTGCAAAAAAGAAAAAAAGGAGGAGGAAAAGAAACACATGCAGGTACATAAAAATTAGATAAAGCTTAGTTGGGGTATAAATTGTAGTACACAAGGAGACAGAAGTACAACACACCGCAGCGTGTGTTTGCGCTGCTTTAAGAAATCACCCCACCCTTCATAACATATCTTTCCCCCACCAGGGCGGGGCTGTTAGTTCTAGCCTTTCCCCCCCTTTGCAAGAAGCCCTCGCCCAGCTGGCTGAATTAAGACACCAATCCCCCCCCAAAAATTACCCGTGGCTTAGCTCAGCTATGCCAGGATATACGTAGCGTGAGTTTTTTTTATTCTTAGGTTTCCTGGTTGTCTAGGATTAGCTGATTATCATGCTTACGGCTGTTTAAAACGATTTTCAATCCAATCCAATCCAGTCAAGTCCATTCCAGTAGAGTCCAATCCAGTCCGGTCCAGTCCAGTCACTGCTCCTCGCGCATGCGCAGCACGGCTCTCCAGGAGCCACGCGAAACGGCTATCAAGCGGCTCCGGCGCGGCGTCCGACTTGGCTACTGCGCAAATAGGCGCACAGTTGGGCACGCGTCGGTGCCAGTGAGTTTTCCGCGGCTATGACGTCACTCCTCTGGAATGCGCAGCCCGGGCCGATTGTGCAGACCCAATCAGGGGAGTGAAACTTCCTATTCTTTGCAAGGGACGCAAAAATCATGGGCGTCCGGAAGGGGGGCAAGGGGGGCAACTGCCCCCCCCCCCCCCCCCCTGGAGTTTCGGATATTTTCATGCACTACAAAAAAGCTGCACATCTTTTTTGGGCCCCGTGTAAAAAATAACTTTGCCCTGAAGGACGAAAGAGAGGAGGGAAAGAAGAACACCCGACGTTCCCCCTGTGTCCTTTCCTTTAGCGCAAAGTTTTTAAAATTATGTACGTGAACCAACCAGCCCAACAATCCACGCTATTCAAATGATAGCACACTCGGGCCCCGCGTATCCTTTATGAAACGCCATTCAGGACTGCGGTCAACATTGCTCATTAAAACACTGACTAATTTGCCGGTCATGTCACGGGAGTGAAACAGACTCCCTGCGCTGGCTATTGAAGATAGCGAACAGTTGTGAAAGGTTTTACGTTTTCTTTTTCTAAACTCTAGATTTATGCCGCTTTCCGTAGGGGCCCGGGGGGAACCCTCGCCACAGCGGCGGCTGCGCGTAAACGGTTCCGACCACCCCCCCTTTGGGCGGGAAATACCCCGTGTTAGGGATCGGCCAACGGGGCCTGGGAAAAATTCCTCGCAAGCTCTCTAGCAAGGTGTACGTGGATGAATCACCCAGAGGAACGAGGCGGCAAAAAACCGCTGGCGCCAACGGCGGCGGCGGGTTTCAAGTGCGGCTTCTACCCTCGGTTCACCGGACGCTGCGGGCCATTTCCCTTTCCTTCATACCCGGACGAAGAAGGGTCCACCGAAAGAAAGCTGCGGTTTCAAGTGCCCAAGCTCTTCGGTTTCCAACCGTCGGCGAGAGCAGGAGGTCACCCCTCTTCACATGCTGGGAGGCGAGTTGAAATTCCGTTCTCACGGGGCCCCCAAAATCAAGACTTGCGCAAAGCGGTGCAACTCCGGCACAAGAAAACGATCGATGACGTGGACATTCACCCTTTCCATCGCCCAAGGGGCCCGTGTGCATCAGCCCCACCTCATGTCTGGGCGGCATCCATGGAGGAAAGAAAAAAAATTTTTTTTCTTCCTCCAGGGGTACATCAAGTGCCGTCAACTGCCAACTGATTGGACAACTTGTGTGAAGCTAAATTCCCCAGCTGGGGATCTGGGGAATACGAACTCTATTTAAACGACTGTATTTGTGTTATTCGGGTTTCTCCTGTCTCGACTGTCACCGTGTAAAAAAAACCCTCCTGTAATTTTCCTCCTAAGCAGTCATCTCGAGTCTCTAGTCCGACACCATGCCGAGCCGGGACCTGCGGGCCTGAACGAGTCAGCCCAACCCAAGGGCCCCTCATCTCTAACACCCGTTTACAAGAGCCGACACGGAAACGTGTTTCTGAGCTGCACATTGTGGCGTTTCTTCGATAGTAAGCCCCTGAAAGTGCGTCTCTGTTTTGGGGGTTTGTGTGATTCGGTGTTTTTAAGTGTCCACTGTCAACGGAGCTGGGAACAACCGGGCACCCGCCAAAGAGAACGACACTGGCCAGCAGTGTTTGTGGGTTGCTCGACTGTGGGGGTTTCGCGAGGAGATCGAGCGACATGTACGAAGCTGTGAGCGTTACTTTAGCCTGTAAATAAGTTTTCCCTGTAAATGAGGCGCTTTTCTGTTTTCAACTCCCGTATAATTATTTTTTCATCCACTCAATTAGCGTAATTTTCTATATTATCAACCACCAGGAACTCTCTAGCGAGATTTGCCTCGTGCGGGCCTAAATGACGGAGATCCGACGCTTCTTCAAGCTTCAGCGGGGTCTGACAAAGGGGGTTATCCAGCACCCCAGCCGAAAAATCTAGTGTGACATGTGACAGCGTTGCACCATTTGGACCAGAGTGATGGAGACTTCATCAGCGGACAGAAGCTGAGGTCGTCGACCCATGGAAGGGACTCCGTAAACAGTGAGCTCCCGTGACGTAGTAAGTCATGATGATTCCCTTTGTCCTTCCTTGGGATTGAATTGCGGTGAGAGTAGCAAGAAAGCAACTAACTTGTCTCAAGAACACGATTTAGGAGACTTTCGGGAAAAGGTAAACACACGGGCATTTCGGACTGTTTGAAGTTACGCCTTCTGACTAACCCATGGTCCCCCAAAATGTTACATACGTTTTTAAAAAAAGAGAACTTCTGACAAGAGGACTTTTCGCTACCAATGGCTGGCAGATTACCCCCCCTTGGCTTGCGTATTCAGGGGCGTTGAAAGGCCCCCTTTTTTTCTTTTCTGCGCCCTTTTTTCCGCCGAATGTTCCCCGGGGTACCCAAGGTAGTTTTATCGTGCGCGTTTCACCCCCACAAAAAAAATGCACGAGGCGTGCAGGGATCACGTAAAATCCCAATGGCACCGGGGGAAATGGCAGCCTCACAGAACTTTATGGATGTGATGACAGGCAAGCAGCTACCCGTTGTTCAGCAGCTCAAAAGACACTCCAAGATCAAGTTTAAAGGAACCGCCAGAAACTATTTCCGATTGTTTCTACCATCATCTTTTGCGCAACGCATGACATGCCAATTCGCGGGAAGCAGTCTGGCAGTGGAGTCTTCAATGATCTCCTTGACTTTCGGGTAGAAAGCTGGAGATATTCGTCTTCAGGAACACTTCGCATCCGGTGCTGGCAATGCTAAGTAAACTCCGTACGAGTCCAGAACGAGATCATCACAAACTGTGGCGACACCCCGAGAGAGCACATAGTGGCCGAAGCTAACCCCAGCGTTTGCTTTTTTCCCTCCTCGCGGACGAAACCGCAGATATTGCAGGAACAGAGAGATGTCTATAGGTATTCGCTTCATTGACAAGACGGGAACTAACGTATACGTTCGAGAGCAGTTTAGGGATTTGTTTAGCTGGAGCAACTGAACTCTGCTTGCATCGCTGCTACATCGTGAAGTTTTTAAAGGCCCGGGGTGATTCTTTCAAACCCCGTTGGACAAAGGGGACGATGGATGCTCTACAATGGCTGGAAGAGAAGCTGGAGTCAACAGATTAATACAGAACGAGCTTCCAAAGGCACTGTTCTTCCAATTTCGCAAGTCACAAGCTGAATCTCGTGATCAACGATTTGAATGAAGTGTCTGAAATTCGTAACACAATAGGGGTTATCAAACAAACCATAAACTTCTTCCGTGAGAGCGTGCTTCGAAGGGAAAATTTGTGCCCAACATTCCGATGCTCTGTGGAAAAAAGGTGGTCTGCAAAATACAAGTCAATTAGGATCTTCTTTCAGCATTACGTGGCCATAGTCGAAGCACTCGAAGAGCTCGGTTTAATGGAATCAACATCGAAGCTGCAACTAGGCAACGCGCTCACATCCTGTGCAACAACAAGTTCATCTTTTATTGTCTGCTTGCACATTGTACCAAAATATAGCGCACGGCTGGAACCGGTTACGAACGTTCTGCAGAGCGTATCCATGGACATCCATTCTGTACACGACCCATCACTGAGTTGCAGAATAGTTTTGGTGGCCACCGGACTAGCGCTGAAGAGCAGTTTTCTGACATCATGAAAACAGCAAGTGAGGCAGCCGATCACCTTTAAAAGTGTTGATATCTGTGCCAAGACAAGTCTCTCGTCAGGCCCACCGACAAAACTACAGGATTCAGTCACCGGAGGAATACTACCGCGTGGCAATATATGTGCCATACTTGGACTCGCTTACTGCTTCTTTGGCTCGCCGCTTCTCTGAAAGCAAAGCAAAAAAGTTTTAAACTCCTCCAACTGCATCCAGCAAAAATGAAGTGTTTGAGCTGCGTTGAATTTCATGCTATCGCTGAAGAACTCCAAGGCTTTTATAGCATTGAAAACTTCAAGGAAGAAGGCATCTCTTGGTACGAAGTGTGGCGCAAAAAAAACGGGGGGCCCCCACAAATAACTTACGCCGAACTTTTGCTTTAGGCCAAGCCATTCTTTCCAGCTGGCAAAAGCCCAAATTTAGGTTTCCTTGCCTTGCCAGTTACGACCTGCACTGTCGAACGCTCCTTCAGCACAATGAGAAGGGTAAAAAATTGGCTACGATCTACAATGACAAATGACAGGCTGGACGGCCCTTTTTATGATGAGTGTGCACCGAGAGCGTGTAATGAAACATAAGAATGACTTCATCACACATGTCATCTTGCAATTTGCCCAGAAAAAACCCGAGGCGTCTGCAGCTGCTATTCAAGGAAGATTGACGGAGTGCAGTTGTATGTTTGTGAACGTATTGTGCTATGTGCTGGTGATCTGTTGGCATGAGTGGGGGACCCTCACGCAGCAAGACTTACCACTTTTATTTACGAAGGGACAGTAACTTTTCGCATTTTCGTTATTAACTTTAGTTCTTTGTTCGGTAATAAAATCCAATGTATATTCTCCAAGTGTGGTTTTAATTCGCTTTTTTATCATTTTTGTTTCATATGCGTACTTTAAACCACAAATACCCACATTTTTGGTGCTACCCCCGTACACCCCCCCCCCCCCTCAGCTATGGATGCCCCCCCTTGCAAAAAATTTCTGCGGACGCCCTTTGGGCCCCGATATCGCTCGCAGCGCCGGGCGGTAAAGGCGGCGCGTTGCAGACATGCACTGGGAGGCGCCATCTTGATGAGGGCTGAGAAGCCGAGCGGGGGGGAGGGGGGGGGATTTAGCGCCAAATTCAATTGGGACGCACATGCAAGGTAAATTGAGCGCGTGGAAGACATTCAGATGGCCAGCGCATGACCTTGTTCCTGTTGCGCAACCAGCCACATTATCAAAAGGGCAATTGTTTTGTTCTGATTGATGAAGTTTTGTGCGTCCACTTTTTGCACCACTTGTTCTAAGTACGACGTTGTTTTGGTTTATTTGTACACACAATCTATTCAAAATAAAGAGTACACTTGCCTAAATGTACCATTCATACAGTAAAAGCACAACTTCGATATTTTACGCTTTTAGTCGCAAACAAAAGTGCATGGCACATGGTCGCACGCTAATAACTATATAGGTATCCAGCCAGTGCATATCTGCCGAGTGCCTTGTCTGTCCAAGGTCCGCGTAGTATCTGCTGGTGAAATGGGCAGGACACAGCCGGTAGCTGCTGTAGTCTGGCGAGGTGGTAAATGAGCCAGGTCCTGCCTTCTCACACACTGGAGCCAAACGCGAGATCTGGAACATTGACAAGCACGTGTGTATATTTGGGTTAGAATGAATGCTAGCTTTATTGCTGCTTTCAGGCGCACATAGTTTTGAGTGAAAACTGGGATCTGTATTCGAAATAAACGTTACATGATATATTAGGAATCTTTCTTTCTTAAATTGATTTAGGCTACAATGACGACTTGTGAAAACACCAATCGTAAAGGCAAATTTTAAATGAAAAATCAGCCTTTGTTATTAAGAGACGCGGAATACGTTTTTCTATTTGTGCGATCGATAATGTTCGGTGGCAACGACCCACCTTTCCTCCTAATCCAAAATACATTTCTGCAGACAAAAGCAGCCATCCCATACTAGAACCGCTAAGCAATTATTCATGCATATTTACTTTTGCGCCCTGTGTATTCCTCGGGTATTTCTCGGGCCCTGCAATAAACCGGTTAGAAAAACCTTATTTAAAAATCCCTAATAAATTTCCAGCAAATGTTAAGCCTGCACTGTCTAATCATTTATCAGCTTATAGCTGTAACTGCGTTTTTGAGAATATATCGTTCTTGTGCTTAAAGCTGAAACTCGAAGCACGGAACTAAAGCGTAAATTATAAATTATAAGTGGTGGAATTATAGTTAAGATTGTATTATAGACATATACAGTAATTGCTTAGTTTGTAAAATTATTGCAACAGATTCATTCTGCTATGTACCGTTGATTCACGTGAAGACAACATGCAGAACACACAATTGAAACGCACTAAAATAATTTATGCAGTCGCTACTTAAAGGGGCCCTGCAGCACTTACCATCGACTACTAGGAATGTATTTTGGGGTAAAGTCTATTGTCCCAGCAATCTCCTCCTGCGAGAATTATGAAAATATGTTCACTATCACCGAAACTACGCGCGATAAAAATCGCGCATAATCGTTCCCTCTCAACTCGACCGCGGACAACGCGACGAAAGCGGCGCGCTCTCTCGCGGAGAAGGAGGCGGATCGCGGCGTCATCTCCAGCGGCCTTCGATATATGACAGGGCCGGGGCGTTTTCTCCTTTTCTCTGGCAACCTGGAGGGGTCTATTTCCAGTCTGGTGCCACAAAAAAGCAGGCATGGGTGCCTGCTCGCAAGCGCTCTGTGGCTGGTAGGGCGTTTTTGAAGCTATAAACGTTTGTTGTCGAGTGGTCTGGTTGGAAGGGAAGTATTGAGCTCATCCCTCAAACTCCGCGTGCACTCGAAACACAAAAGAAACGGCAAAACTCTGCCTGCAGGTATACTGCAGGTTCAGGCATAGAAGAAGTTGGTACACGGCGCCGACGACGGCGGAGGGTCACAGGAAATGCGAGAAATTAGCCGCGCAGTTGACCAGTGATAGCCGATCGGACAGCCATGGCCCCCAATGAGGTCGCTTAGGACATGTCAGGGGTGCATAATGAGGAGAACTGAAGAGAGCGCGGTTGGTTTTTCCGCGTCTTTCACGGCGATTTGCGCGCTCACCGCTTCACGTGCACGTGTAATATTTGGCTCAAGTATTTCTGGTAGTATAAGCTAAGCGTCGCGCATGTTTACTTGCACTGCTCAAAGAGTGTTGCAGGGTCCCTTTAGCATAGTGCTAACAACGCGATATGAACCTACGGAACCAGCCTTTCAGCCATAACTGTATGGGAGATGCCTTTCTCCAGCTCTGGACATAAATAGGCTGATAATAATAACGATAACAATGATACTGATAATAATTATAATAATCGCAATAATATTAATAATAATAACAACAATAATGCATGCTATCAAAATAAACTAAACGCAGGCAATCGAAAGATAATAAAAATAGTGCAGATAAGCTCACACTGTTCCATTAGTTATTGTATATGTTGCCTCACACATTTTGCTGCATACCGTGCATTCACTTGCGCTAAAAAGCAAAACCCACGATCTAAACGCATTCAATCAATAAGGCATGTATAAACAAACGTATGTAGCTAATGTAGACATTAGATTAATTACCAGATTCTCTGCCGCGCATTTCATGCGTAATTCAAGAGTCAAAGAAGACAATCAGAACGTAATAAATAAATAGTGCACGTGTATGCGCACTTAAATATAAAGCTACTGCTGCAAACCGCATCCTGCTATCTCGTGCAAGCGCAGAAAAAGCAAAACGAGCAGCATGCAGAACCGTACCTTTCGTCCGCCGGGATACAAAGAATTTTATGCCGGCCTGGCGTGAAGAATTTTGACCACCACTCAGTACAGCACGATCTGTGATGACGGCGCGAAGCCATTCATGCGTCTGTTTCGCGCTGAAATGAACTTTACGGTGGTAAACACGGCCCTCGGAACACCCCGGATCATATATACCTGTGGGCGCTACAAGAAACGCCATTTTCAGTGGTGCGAAATAGAAAGGCGTGGCTCCCGTTTTCCCACTCCGGGTGGCGCTCGTATTTTCGCAAGTCTCGAACTGCAACTTTTAAGTTCACTTGCATATTAAAAACTCCGTAATTATTAAGTAACCTGGTAATAAATATAAAATGCAACAACAACGTTCAATTATGCTCGTATGTAGTACAGCCCCCAAACGTTGGGATCGTTTCGGTCACGGGACAGAAAAACGGCGGAGTTTCATCCCCCTGACCCAATTCTCTGCACACCCACACTTCAACTGGATTGGATTTTCCAATCCAATCCCAATACAATACATACAATACAATACAATACAATACAATACAAATACAATACACTACAATACAATACAATACAATACAAAAATGCAATACAATACAATACAATAACAATACAATACAATACAATACAATACAATGCTCCTCGCGCTTGCGCAGCACGTCCCTTCAAGGTCCACGCGAAACTGGTAAACCTCGGCCACTGTAGCTTATACGCTACAAAAACATCGGGAGCCGCGCTGTCTAGATGACCGAGTGAACAGCTCAGTGGTGCAATCACCCACAAACTTTTTGGCAAAATAAAGTTATTACTACAACTACTACTACTCCTTGTGCACGCGTCTTCAAGGCTGGGTTCCGTCGTTCTTCGAAGTATAAATTTAAGCGTAAGAACAGAAAGAACCAAGGAAAGCAGCCATCAGGAGGCGACGAATACAACAAGAATGCATATGGGGATGGCGTGGAGGTCGAGGTTGTGAGAGGAACGGCATTGAATATGCGTTCTATTTGGATGTGCGTGCATGGCGAAATCAAGTTGTACAACTAGCACGGGAAAAGGCGGCAGCGCACTGTTTTCTAAACAATGGCGCCAGTTGAACCGTGCACCTTCTTGGCGGCAGTTGCCGGCACATTTCGGACCTGCGCTGAACTCGTCCTTTCTGTCACTGCAGATTCCTTTGGATCGTCGAGGCCCGGCAAGTTCCCATTATCGTGCCCCGCTGATAGTGGAAACCACCCACTCCGGCGCGTGTTTGCCATGGCTGTGACACCTAAACATGGACCTTCTAAAGAAGTAAAGGAATACTGTGGTAAAATATCTAGACACCCTGGCGCACGTCGGTGTCGATTAGCTGCGATTTAAACTTCCTATTTTCCCCCTTTTTAAATTTTGAAAAAAATTTTTTCCCCAAAAAAAACCCGGGGAATTTTTGAAAAAAATTTTCAAAAATTGGGGAAAAAATTTTTTCCAAAAAAAAACCCTTTTTCCCCCCCAAAAAATTTTTTCCCCCCAAAAAACAAAAGGAAAAAAAAAAAAAAAAAAAAAAAAAAAAAAAACCCCCCGGGGGCCCCCCCTTAAAAAAAAAAAAAAACCCCCCCAAAAAAAACCCCCCCAAAAAAAAAACCCCTTTAAGGGGGAAAAAAAAAAAAAAAAATTTTAAAAAAAAATTTTTTAAAAACCCCCCCCGGGCCCGGGGGTTTTTTTCCCCCTTAAAAAAAAAAAAAAAAAAAAAAAGGGGGGGGAAAAAACAAAAAATTTTTGGGGAAAAAGGGGGTTTTTTTAAAAGGGGGTTCCCCCCGGGGGGGTTTTAAAAAAAAATTTTTTTTAAACAAGGGGGAAAAGGGGGGGCCCCAAAAAATCCCAAGGGGGGGTTTTGGGGGGGGGGGGGGGCCCCGGGAAACCCCCGGGGGGGGTTTTTTTTTTTCCCCCCCCCCAAAAAAAGGGGCCCCCTTTTTTTTAAAAAACCCCCCAAAGGTTTTTTTTGGGGGCCCCCGGGGGCCTTTAAAAAAAAACCCTTTTTGGTTTAAAACCCTTTGGGGGGGGGGGCCCCTTTTTTCCCCCTTTTAAAAAAACCCCCCTTGTTTTTTTTGCCCCAAAAGCCCTTTTTAAAAAACCCCCTTTTTAAAAAAAAAAAAAGGGGGTTTTTTAAGGTGGGTTTTTCCCCCCGGGTTTAAAAAATTTTCCCCCCCAAAAAAAAAAATTTTTTGATTAAAAATTTAATTTAAAAAAAAACCCCCCCTTTTTTTTTTTTTTTCCCCTTTTTTAAAAATTCCCTTGGAAAAAAAAAAAAAAAAAATTTTTTAAATTGGGTTTTTCCCCCGGGGGCCCCGGGGGGGAAATTTAAAAAAAAAAAAAGGGGGAAAAAAAAAAAAGGGGGGGGGGGGCTTTTTTTTGGGGGGGTTTCCGGGAAGGGGGGGGGGGGGGAAAAAGGGGGAAAAAAAAAAGGGGAAAAAAAAAAAGAGAGAGAGAGAGAGAAAGAGGGGGGAGGAGAAAAGGAGGAAAAAAGGGAGAAAAAAAAAAGGGGGGGGGGGGGGGAAAAAAAAAAAAACCCCGGGGGCCCGGGGGGGGGGGGGGCCCCCGGGGCCCCGGGGCCCGGGCCCCTTTTTTGGGGCCCGCGGCCCCCCCCCCCCCCCCCCCCCAAAAAAAAAAGGGGGGGTTTGAGGGGGGAAATTGAAAGGAAAAATTTTTTAAAACCCCCACCCCCCCGGGGTTTTTTTTTGGGGGGGAAAAAAAACGCAGGGTGTACGAGATTTTGGGGGCACGTTTTTAAAAATCCCAGGTGGCCAAATTAATTTCCCGGGGCCCTCCGCTACGGCGCACCTCATCGCCTGCGTTGCGTCGGCGCGTTTTAAAACCCCCCCAATCAATCAATCAGAAACCCCCCCAAAGCCTTGATACGGGCAGAAAAGGGTAAGCATTTCAAACAGTTCAAAGGGTTTCTAGGCAAGCCCGATTAAAACGAGGGCCACCATTCATGAACTGCGCGGCAGAAAATCCAGAGACGCATGCGCCACCGTCGCCCGAAACTTCGGTGCCGCGTCAATCACGCTAGCTGACCAATTTAATGATTTTTTTTTCCCCTCCGCTGGCCACGCAACGCATGCGCATTGCCACCCCGCTAACAGGCTGCACTCGATCACTGAATCCGCTTTTTTACCCTCCTGTACCGAAGATGATCTGCCCTGCATCCTATTGAGTTTCAAAAAATAAAAAAAATAAAATAAAACTGCAGGAATTGACGGCATTGTTGTTGCAGTTCTCTGTAGACATTTTGAGCGTCTTAAACTTGTATTACTACCTTCGGGCTTAAAAAAGGCTCTTGTCGCTCAATTGTACAAAAATGGCCCGAAAAATTGCGTTATGAACTATCGGGGTATTTCCATTCTTCCTACCATTGCCCTCATTTTAGAAAAAAACACATTGCTACAGTGATGCTGAGTTTTCTTAATGCACATGATGTGATCTCAAACCCCAAACCCCTCCCGGGTTTTTTCAAAGGGGTTGGGAAAACAAAAAACCCTCGAAGAAGTTTTGAATCATAAAATCCGTTTTATCTGAGAAACTGTTCCCGTATGTATTCAGAGGGCCGTTTCTGTCTTTAACCAGTACCTCCCAATCGTTCTCAAATAGTTGCGTTGCGTTCAATCAGGAGCAATCTACAGCATTTAACCTCAGGCGTCCCTCAGGGTCTATTCTTGCTCCTATTTTATTTAATAAATACGTTACGATCTCAGCAGTTCTTGCACTCATTGCAGTGTTCCAATATGCGGACACGATGCTTGTATCCAGACATAATACCTATGTACTAGCCATGGAGTACCTGCAGCATTACTGTATGCAAGTATGCGGTTGGTACTGCGATTATTTAATTACAATAAACAACAAGAAGTCACAGCTAGTCTGTTTCCGTAACCCAGCTAAGCTTATTCTTCACCACGTTCCAATTTATTTACATACCAGTAATTGTGTCCACTGTGCATGTACACCTATTGCACAACTATCTACTGTCAAATACTTAGATTTATTGCTTGATTTTGATATGTCTTGGTATAGCCATGCAGCGCACGTATGTACCGAACTCCGCAAGGTTGCTTGCCTCCTGTTTTTCATTAAAAGCCTTATGCCCGGTATACATACGTACGCAAACAAATTCCTATGCACTTGATTATAGCGGCCTTGCGGTATGGCATTTGCAGTTTTTACTTTTGGCCGCCTTCTGGAAAAACAAAATCAAGTTTGTATTGAAATAAATTCTTAGGTTTGTAATGTACGGTGTATCGCTTGACTCGCATGTAGACGTTTTTCAGTTGTCAATAATGGCCGATTTCTTCGTGCTGTTTAAACAGACAGTGGTGTTGAAATATATTTCGTCCAATGAACACTGTATACGGTACACGCCTCAACGTGACCTCCCCTTACGAGATCGCTTTGTTGTGCCGAGGGTTCCTGCTAAGTGTGGGTGAGCGGTTGCGCACTTTCTATGTTCCTTCCATCCTCAACTACTCCCTTTCCTCCGAACTGTTTTCCTCTTAGCACCCGTGCTCAAGTTAGAGACGCTGTTTTGTATTACGTGGTTGACTGTTGAATGGTTGAAGCTGCTGTATGTATTCTCTGGGCTTTTTATTCACCAACTCTTTTTTGTACACTCTTTCTTTTTCTTTTAGCCTGCGGAGTACCTTAGGACCGCACAATGTCCGTCTGCGTCCATCCGCGCCCCACACCACCATCAAGCGAAAAAAACAAGCGAAATTAGATTTAGCCGTGAGTTGCAGTTTCATTTAGGGAGTAATCAAGGCGCAACTCACGGCTCAAATCGAATGACGGTCGGGGCGCAACTTGGATGTCATTTCAAGTCCCCGTACTCCGCACCCTCGCCATCATCCACGGAGTGGAGATCCCGGGCATTTTTTTTTCCCTTTTTCTTTACGGGCGATGTAATGTTCGTGTCGCTGCGTCCGTGATGTGTAGCAACTGCCGGGCAGGCCCCACAAGCCTTTTTTGGCTTGTGCTGGCCCGCACTTGTATTCAGTGTCTTTTGAAATAAAACATTTTTCTTAATATTATTCTATATGAGTTGCCGAGGGTCTTGTCCGTCGGCAGCAGTGGATCTGTCGTCAGTGCGGCTTGTGCTAAACGCGCTAGCATTTCGTGGAGACGATTTACGGCAACTGTGCCCGCGGTGCACCCACCTGCGTCACGTGACCCGGCTATTGGTATCTGCCTCAGCGTGCTGTGACCTTGCATTCAGCGGCGCCTCTTCAGGGGCTGTTGAATTGCGTGCATATATATCTCCCATGTGGTTGACGGTACGCCCTTTCGGCCAAAAGGTTGGAGACAGTCGAAGTAGACTGAACTCGAATGTTTATTTTGGAAACATTGCGATAACGTTTCCGCCCATGTCTCGCCTTCGGTCAGTGTGTATTGTCCGTGACAAAAAAGTAGAGGGCCAATTATCCTCGGCTTTAGAAACCAGATTTACGTATTTCCACGAATTAACGAACAAATTCATCTCCTGAGCCTCCGCAGTTGCTGTTAGCTTTGATGCTTTCTTGATTTTGCAAAGTTTTTTTTTTTTTTTTTTTTTTTTCAATTTAAGGTCCGCGTGAATTCCGGAGTGTGCGGAAACATAAGGTGCCGTATTTCGCGCTTTAATTAAGCCACAAAACAAACTGTCTAAACGTTTGTGTTCAGACAAAACTTTCTGTTCTCGTTTTTGGAAACATTAGTTATGGGCCCCGGTGCATAATTCTTACGTACGGATACCGTATTCACACAATTCTGTATAGACGGAACGTTTCATTGGGCACGAGGTCGTGGGTTGATTCCCGGCCGCGGCGGCCGCTTTTCTGATGGAGGGCAAAAGCAAAAATGCCCGTGTGTACGAGATTTCGGTGCACTTAAAGATCCCCAGGTGGTCGAAATTAATCCGGAGCCCTCCACTACGGGGCGCCTCATCGCCTGCGTTGCGTCGGCGCGTTAAACCCTACAATCGATCAATCAATCAGTTTCACTGGGGTTCTGATGTAACCAAGCAGTTCGGGGTAGTGGGGACTTCGTTTAATCGAAGTTCAGCTGCATACCCCTGATACTCGAAAAAAATTGGCTCCAAATCCACGCTGTGAAGGTGGTTCGAAAGCAAAGCTGTGAACGACCCCCACAACAATTCCACATGCGACGTCATTTGAATTCACACACGTGGCTCTACAAAGAGTGAAACCAGAAATTCTGGCTGCCGTTACCTAGAATTCGCAGGGGCGGAGTCCCGAACCCATAAGCGTCGGCCACGGCCGGGCGAGAGCATCGGATGCCGCCGCTGTAACCCGGACGTGCGTCGGCAGAAAGAAAACGGCGAAGGGCGTCATTCGAAGGGTGAGACAGCGGAACCTAGCCATCCTGATGTGCTAGCTCGGGGCCCACATCACCGCGCGACACAAGCCCAGGCACCGAAACAATTCGGCATGTGAGCTTCGTGATTCCCATTATACCGGGGGATAGGCAATCAAATTTATGTTGTAAACGGCACCTTGAGTCAGCATAACAGAGCACTCCAGTAATATATGTTCAAAAGTTTCAAGTGAACCACAATTATCGCAATATGGGCTTGATGTCTGGCCGATCCGATTAGATAGGAATTTGTTAGTGCTGCATTAAGACGAATTCGCCTATGGAACAACGTCTCCAAGTGGCGGGGTAGACGTTCTGGCAGCCGTATTCTGATATATGGGTCTACCAATGTAAAAAACCGTGATGATACCATTGACACTGAGATTGGTACTTGGAACATGGCCCTCTCCCGCCGCTCAGCGCAAAATCCTGTCCGCGCTATTCGAATTCCTCCAGGACATTGGTGTGTCAACGAAATTGTAGTCGTCCCTTCATTTAAAGAAATTCGAACTTTTTTTGAGCTTTGAAATTTTATTTTATTTTTTTCTCTTATCTTTTCTCTCTCTCCTTTACTACACCTATACTTTTTTTCCCCTTTCCCTCTTTCCCCTCAGTGTAGCATGCCAGCGAACTTATGTCGGCAAACCTCTCTGCATCCTTTTAATAAAGAGTCTTCTCTCTCTCGATCTCTCGTATTAGACTCTCTAGAGAAGTCTCTCTCTTTCTCTCTCTTCTCTCTTCTCTTCTCTCTCTTCTCTCTCTCTCCTCTCTCTCTCTCTCTCTCTCTCAATTTATCCGATTTAAACTAAAGTAGACTCTCGATAAACGGAACTTCAAGGACCGAAAAAATTAGTTCCGTTTAACAGGAGTTTTTGTTTACTGAGTAGATGTGTAAAAGTGCACATTTGTTGCGTACGCATCTTCATACCATTTCATGGACCCCTAAGCACTAAGGTTAATGTAGCTGATAGTTTTTAGAAAGCAAGAAAACTAAAAAAGGTTTTAGGCACAGCATTCACAAAGTTTGATTTGGCAACAATTAGTCCTGTGCACTACAAAATGTTTGAGTCCTTAAACTGCGTCTTCATGGAGGTTAGAGGCCTCAACTCGCGAGTATTACGAGCCAACCCAATGTAGAAGACGGCAACGCGGTAATGAAGCGCCGGGAAAAGCACCACGATGGCACGAACAAAGGGAGAAGGAGCTGAGCCCTATAACCTCAGCGTCTTGAATTGAGACCAAACGACTGGGAAAGAGAACTGCGATGTTGCATTCGTTGCGCTAACACGGCTGACCACTAATGAGACGAGGCTTACGAGGCAACGAGGTAAAAAAAAAAATGGATGAAGAAAAAAAAAAAAAACGAAACGCCGGAACCATAAAAAGCTGGTTCTTCTGCCAATGGGTTTTAAAAAAGTTCCATTTCTGGTTCCGTTTACACGGTGACGCGGAAATTTTAGTTCGATTACCGAAGTTTTTTTACGTTATCTGAAACAAAACCAACCAACTTACAGGCTACTGTTACGTTTAAGCGGCAATTCCGTTTAAGCGATTTCCGTTTATCGAGATTCTACTGTAGTTCGTTTAGTAAGTTGAGAATTGCGAGAAAGCTGAGGGAACCCTCAAAATCGCATTTATCACAACCAGTTGCTCCTTTCGCCTTTGTAATACTTGTTAAAACACAACCGCATTGGTATTCACCAATTTAGAAAACGGTGTCCCATTCGTGGCAAGCAGTGCGCAAAGGTAGTGTTTGTTTAGCGGCGGCCAGATGTCTGTATGTGGTCTCTACATTTTTTTTTCGTGCCCTGCAAACCAATCTTTAACGTATCTTTGCTGTACGACACTTAATTCTGTCGTGTCCGGGGTTACCCAGGAGGTGCTGTCGAACAATTTAATCAAGCCGTGCGAAGGGAGCGCTCAATTTAAAGCGAAGCTGCGCTAAAAACAGGCCCAAAGAAAACCCTCACCCAAAGCAGACGACAAAGCCGGGTCGCGCCTATGCGCCCGCCGGCGTGAGCGCGCGGGGAACGCTCGGAAATTCGCCGCGCCAAACTACACTGTGCTCCGTGAGTAAAATCGCCTTCGTTCAGCCGCGTTAGGAGGTTCTTGTCCGCCACGCCACGAAAGAACCGTTGGCTGGTAGAGGTAGAAAGCCTTGCCTTAAAGCAGCAAAGGCTAAGTGCGGTTCTGCGAACGTGTTTCTTTGTCTGTTGTAAAGACTCCTTAATCCCCCCATCTTCAGCGACGTGCGCTTTCTCGTCTCATCTGTTCAAGACAGCTATCCAGTATGCCGTCAGTGAAGGAGATCGTATTATATCTTATTAACACGAAAGGGGTGTTTATACACGGGTACACCAAGATCTCACTCACGTCACATCCGTCACGGAAGTGACGTCCCAGAAAAAAGTGCAATTAATGCTGCGGCGGCCCGGATTCGAGCCCATGCCCTCTCGAGCCCTCTCGCAGCAACGGGAGGTATACGTGGCGCTCTAACCGACTGCGTTATGAGCAGAGACGTGAGCAGCTCTACAAACGCGCCTTATTTCGTTCCCTATGACTCATTCAGATGGTACTGCCGTCTAGGAGAGGCAAGGCGAAGTAGCGCATTATGGACACTAATGAGCGCCGACAGTTGGCGTCCTCGATGCCGGCGCTTCGTGTACGGGGGGCGCGCTCCGCTGTGGCGTTGTTCGCCTGACCGTTGTGTTTCTAGCTGCTGTTTCTGTGCATGCCATTTTGGTTTGTTTCCGCGAAATCAACCTGTTCTTTTTTGTTTGTTTGTTTCTTGCGTGTCGGCGCCACCTTATCTGCCGGGGTCAGGCTCGCGAACCCTTCGCACAAAGGGATGTTCCTTTAGCATTCTACAGGAGCAGTACTGCTCCTGTGAAGGCACCTTTCCCTTTCGTGTTTTACCGATTCCTATGAAAGAGAGATCAACCACCTTTTTTTCATTGCAACGCTAGCTCACCAAATAAACATTTATTCCTCCCCCTCTCCCTCGCCGGTACGTTACTGTAGGTCTTTAGCCCTGCCCGCACGTTCCACGTGCCCCATTTACCCGTACGCAGTCACGGCACGTGTCGTACGAGGAGCCATGGATCGTGTGTTCCTCGGTGCGTTTGATTTAAACGGCACCTGTTGTCTACTGAGTGGAGTGATTCCGCTAGCTGGATAGTGCATATTGGGCCTCAAAAGCTCATTTGGGCCCACGGACCGCCCGCGTGGCAGAGTCGCAGTTGGACAAGACCTGCAGAGACCATACTAGTCTGGTTCTCGAAAGTGTGCAGAAAAATGGCAGGATCTCCACTCCGTGGATGATGGCGAGGGTGCAGAGTACGGGGACTCGAAATGACATACAAGTTGCGCCGCGAGTGACATCCGATTTGCGCCCCGACCGCCATTCGATTTGAGCCGTAAGTTGCTCCTTGATAATTCCCTAAATGGAACTGCAACTCGCGGCTCAAATCGAATTTCGCTTGATTTTCACTTGATGGTGGTGTGCGCGCGGATGGACGCGGACGGACATTGGGTGGTCCTAAGGTGCTCCGCACTGTTACAGGCGAGGGAAGTAAGCCGTTTGACTCTCGGGTACTAACATCACGGTCGTAGCCCAATGGATAAGACGACTGACACTAACTCTGTATGATCTATACCAGAAACAGGCTCGGAATCGTGGCCGGTGTGTTTGTGATTTTTTTGCGGTGGTAAATGTTATGCGCACGGACGCGGACGGACATTGTGCGGTCCTGAGGTATACTCCGCACCTAAATGAATTTGGAGGGCATGCACGCGTGCACGCTTATCATCGTCGGAGGAAGGAGCCGCCAGCGCCTTAACTTGGCGTACGGTGAACTTCACTGCTACTAACTGCCAGTTTATGCGTTTAACCACTGTGGAAATAACTGCTGCCTTTAGACGTCCTTCGCATCTGGTGCTGTCGCGGATGCGGAGGGGGCGAGAAAGGCATATATAAGCTGTGGCACAGTACTGCGGCCGAGATTCTAAAACGCATTCATTACTTGCGGCAGCCGAAACGACCGCATGTTTAAAACCCCTGTTGTATGTAGATGGTAGCCATGGAGGACAGAACGTCCCGCATTATACGGCAATAGACGGATTAATGTGGTGGCATTTGATGATATAACACTTAACGCGTATGCGTCCACGCCCATCGACTGCTCGTTGTTTGAACGTTGAAGAGGGCGAAGGCTGTAGATGCGAGCCAAACGGAACGGCCTATCATTAAAAAAAAAAAAGAAATGCGTATTGGAGCGAGGAACTAACTGCCCATCTCGAAATGTTATTCGTATGAGCTAAATGTGCCGCTCTATCGCTTCTTCTTTGCGAGCTCTGGACGGAATGATCGCGGCGTAGTTTTCCAGCCTCGCAAACCGATAAATGCATGCGGCCGAGCGGTTTATAATCCATTTTACGGTGTCGTCGCTGCAGATGGTCGGTTGCGCCCTTCACTGAGCGCTCCCAATCGCCTCCGTGCAGAATCGGTCGACCGTGGCAATGCTCTATACGCAATTCTGAACGCCGGAGACTCGCAAAACGCGTGATTTACATAAAGTCTTGTCCTCGACGTCCGCGCAAAGTCGCCGTCATATACGCTCGCAGCGCTGTGCATGCACAAGCTTTTGGAATTCACATGCAGCTGTAGTACCTCCAGGCCTCTCTCACGCATGAATTCACCCTTTCCGCAACAAAAATGACTGCTCTGAACATGCGCAGGGGTGGTGAGTGATGCGGCTATTAAGGGCGGTCGCTGTTCCTGTTCTTCTTTGTCCTTTTTATTTTTGTAGCGTAAGCTACACTGGCCGAGGTTGAGCAGTTTTCGCGTGGACCTTGAAGGGCTGTGCTGCGCAAGCTGCGAGGAGCATTGGATTGATTGGATTGAATTGGATTGAAAATCCAATCCAATTGGAGTACGGGTGTGTAGAAATTGGTTCTGCACATTCGCCGATCTGTGCATTCCAGAGGAGTGACGTCATAGCCGCACTGGCGCCGGCGCGTGCCCAGCTGTGCGCCTCCGTTGCGCAGTAGCCAAGTCTGGCGGTGCGCCGGGGCCGCTTGATAGCCGTTCCGCGTGGCTCCTGGAGACCCGTGCTGCGCATGCGCGAGGAGCAGTGACTGGACCTGGACTGGTCTTGACTGGACTGGATTGGATTGGCAAATCGTTTTAGCAGCAGTAAGCATGATAATCAGCTAATCATCCAGGAAACCCAAGAATAACCAGCTGAACCTTGGCTCGCGCTACGTATATCCCTGGGCATAGCCGAGGTAAGCCACTGCTAATTTTTTTTTTTTTCGTTTAGCCGTTGCATTCATCGAGAATTGAAAGAGGATTAAGAAGAGTATGCGCGTGCTGTGCGTTTAGAAGACTTGCCTGTGACATATGTAGGACCTCGCATCGGTGGCACGCTTTTGTGAAAACTGCAGTGCTCAATGAAGTGCGAGTGGCGCGTCTTTCTCGGTGGAGTCTCACAAAGCTTCATCGGGGCGGTTGGTTTGTTAACTTGCGGCCGAACTAGTTTAATTGCCACTGGCTGAGGCGTTGCTTGCTCAGGACCCCTGAACTCGAGGTCGTGTGGTTCGAATCCGGTGCCACGGGCGTTTTCTTAAGGGGGAATGCGAAACAAGAAAGGACCGCGGCGGACATGTGGGCGCGTGTATATACAGTTCCGTGTTTTATCGACGCTGAGTGCGTCATTGCTACCAATTGCACTCTGCCTCGATAAAATTCCTCAGGGTACCGAATTCTGCTTACGTGATTTGATTGATTGATTGATTGGATTGATTGTTTGGATTGATTGATTGATTGTTTGATTGATTGATTGATTGGATTGTTGGGGTGTTTAACGCGCCGACGCAACGCAGGCGATGAGGCGCGCCGTAGGGGAGGGCTCCGGATTAATTTCGACCACCTGGGGATCTTTATCGTGCGCCGAAATCTCGTACACACGGGCGTTTTGCTTTTCGCCTCCATCAGAAAAGCGGCCGCCGCGGCCGGGAATCGAACCCGCGACCTCGTGCTCAGCAGCGCAACGCCTTAGCCACTGACCCACCGCGGCGGGTCTTACGTGATTTGAAGGCGAAAGCTTATTACGGGTGATACTTTTCTGTGCTCCTACGTTGTATTTGCGTTGTTCCTCGCTTTCCGCTTCCTCTTTTTCGCGCGAATTACTTAGTTGTTAAATCTAAATTTATTCAAGAAAGGGAAGGCCGGGGGCCTCGTAAGAGAGTTGATTGCGGTGGGGGGGGGGGAGTAATGGATCAAAGCGGTTCTTATTAGGTCATGACCTCGTGACCGTCGAGAGGTGGCATGGGTGTTTTCGCAGGAGGATTGTTCAGAATTGAATGGCCTATTCATTGGTGCAGGCCATCGCGGCGTAACTCCCGCTAGACCGCTTTTAGTGGTGAACTGTATCATGAGGTTCATGACGTGTTCACCTAATGTGAAGGGATCAATACGGGAAGAGGGATCTGGGTGTGGGGAAGTGAAATTCTTAGGATTCCTTCTTTCGGCGCGAAATACTTCAACAGGCGAACTTCCGACACTTCAGGCCACAGCTTTCCCTGCATCAGAGTTCCTGAGCGGGTGGCGAGCCCCTGTTGTACTCCCGGGCCGTCACGCCCACGTGTCACGCATTATTCTGACTTTGCTCCACTGCAGTTGGCGACGTGCGGTGGTTGCGCAGTCGGCCCTTACTGGGAGCAGCGGGGTTCGAATACCACCGGAACTGAGAATGACGTAGCTCACACTAAAGCGTAAGTCCTTGAAGGTAGCTAAGCTGCACGCACCATTACCCGCCATCATGAAGTTTAAGTGCAGCGATTGCAGCCGGTTTGCGCCTTCGCTGCCGCAGCGACCTTTACTCCGTCATTGTTGCTATAAGCGTGAGCTTCTTTCATGTTTTGGAAGTGATAATCATTGGACATCACCTTGGAGGGGCGTACGCTATGACGTGTTTTTCTCGTTCCGAGCAAGTGTTGCCAGCGGTTACGGGGCGGAACGGTGGAGTTTTTGGCCCCCTTAGTGGTTATGCTTTGCTTGACAAACGTGCGCAGGGGGACGCTGGGCGGTCACAGAGAAGGACGCATACACGAGCGCTGGGCGTTTCTTGGTTGTTTTAGACTGTCGTGCGGGTCGTCGCAATCTTGGCCAATCTCCATAAGTGGGTGCGCCTTGCTTGACAAACCTGAGCGGGGGGACGGGTGTGCGGTCATCGCGAGGCACGCACACACGAGCGCTCTCGGCATTTTCTTGGTTTTGTTAAATGCCGGGCGGTCACCGCGAGGCAACGAAAAATTACGATCTGCTACGGCTGTTTAAAAGCATTTATAAACTGTTTACAGCGACGGCCATTTTGTGAAGCGGACATCAACAACGGTCTCAGCAGGCTCTCCCTCTCGCCTTAAAACCGCGAGTAGATGCTGCGGGTGAAAACTCTAAACAAGGGGGCACGGGAAATTTAATTTGCGCCGTGACCCTGCATGCGCCCACCATCTTGGTTGCTTTGCACAATGTGCCATACTGGGCTTACGTTATTGAGTTTGCAGTGGGCCGCGCTGCCTCGAGTCGCCGTGCGAAACTCACGCTTTTCTTTACTTTCTTTACGCGTGGCGCTAAATGTTGGCCCTGAGCGACTACGGGATATAGTGGCTGCGCTGGGCCCAACTTTTGGGACTCTTTAATCGCCAAGCATTACGCGTAAAGCTGGATTTTATAAGCGCTGTTCATAAGGTTGTGTGTGGTCACCTACCTCTGGCGTCCGTGCGCTTCGCCTGCCGATCAGCAGCAGTGAGATGACGCCATTTTCATATGTCCAAGTGGTGTCACCGGGAAGCGCATTCCAAAAATTCGCGTGCACAGCAGCACCAACGTGATATGTCCGTTCGCGGAATGCAGAACGGTAATTCAACTTGGTCACTGGCTGCGCCCTAAACCTAAAGCGACCTAAAACATACCAAATCACCATTATTAACAGAAACAATGCGTAGATTTGAGTTTTAAAAAAAAGGAAATCAAATTTAGAAAAAAAATTCACCATCTTCTCGTTGAGGAACCCTGAGTAGTATGCGAAGCAGCCATGGGGTCGACTCAAGTTGCCACTTAGTTTCAGTTCGATCGCGGCGATGCGGGAGGAGAATGAGGGGAGTGGAGTGCGCGTTCGCGTCATTTATACGCGGAGTCTACAGTGGGCGCCCCCAGCGAGTATGCAGCGGCTACCGTCGCGTCTCTAACCCTAAGCTGCTTCTCATTATCGCGCGTGGAGCCGCAGGTGTTGCCATCCGTTGCGAAATCCCGGAGAGGAGAGGAGCTTCGGAGAGGAGAGGAGAATGCCGGGAGAGGAGAGGAGTGTCGGAGAGAAGTGGAGGAATGCCTCGCATACTACTCAGGGTTCCCCTACGGGAAGATGACGACGGTGGTTGAACGTGAAGCTATCTCGTTATGGATTCTTTGGTTGGGCCCAAACCCTAGGGCATCCTGCCACAATCATCATCAGTGGTGCCTGGCCAGGCATGCGCAGTGGGGGTGTGGTACTCAGGGTTCCCCTACGGGGAGATGACGACGGTGGTTGTACGCAAAGCTATCTCGTGGATTCTTTGGTTGGCCAATCCCTAGGGGCATCATGCCACAATTATCATCAGCGGTGCCTGGCCAGGCATGCGCAGTGGGGGTGCGGATGGCGGACAACGACAACAAGGGAGGGAGGGACACAGCCCCGAGCATGAAAAAACATACAAAAATAAGATAGACCTGCTGGGGTTCGAACCCAAGCCTTCAGCACCAGCACTCAGTGATGGATTCTTTGGTTGGAATGCGAAGCTTGGATCAAGGCCACTCGAGGCCACTCATCGAGGCGCTCAAAATAATACCGCTCGCAGTGACATCACACATGTCACGTGGGTGCTCTGTGCAGCGAAGCGTTTGGAAACGCGTCACCGGGAAATAGATGGCTACTACATTCTAAAGTGTATTTTAATTGAAAGCCTGTTAATTCCTGGTGTCTGCGGACTCGGGTCGGTTCGAGGTCGCGAGGCGTGTGGCTGTTAAACGGAAAGGGTTTCACTGATTCAGAGGCAGAGACAGTCCGCTGCGTGGATACAAGTAGAAGAAACAGGTTGTGAATCCGGTTGGCAAGATACACTAGTAACGTGGGCTGTTCATCTTTCGCTCGCGAAGCCCGTGCGCAACTCACAAGAGAAAGGTCAGCGTGTATGGGAAAGTTTAATTGATTCGTGATATATTCCGGTCGCTTTGGTAACCACGCGCCGCTTCTGGAGAGCCATCACAGAAAAGTAGTCTTGACCCGTTCTGACCCCTCATGACTGGTTAGCGGGTGGAATTTGCCCGCCGCAAAACTTGGCTTTCTTTCCGTCTACCCGTTCCCCCAATTGGACAAGTCGAAACGCTTGAGTATCTCCTCTGGAACTGTCCCCACAACAGACCTGAGGCGCCGGGAAGCTCCGACGTGGCTATCCAACGTGGCGTTATTTGCGGTTATACGGCAGAGGAATGACAAGATGGCGGTAGGGAGCGTCTACTGGAGTTTCTTGAGCTCGTGTACGACTCCGACGAGCATGATGCGGCCGTCGGTGAACCTGCGCAGCACGAGCACGAACGGCTTGGTGAGCGCGAACTCGGCGTCGCACGGCTTGTTGGCGCAGCTCGGCTTGGACGCCGGCGGGCCGCCCGTGGGCGCGGGAATGGTGGGCACAGGCAGGCCTTCGTCGAGCACGAGCGCCGTCTTGTGGAGGACGTCGTTGAGCCGGGCCCCGCCCGCGGGCACCAGGGTGGTGAACTCCGCGTCCGACATGAACGCCGTCTTGACGCCCGCCTTGAACAGCGTCGTGTTCAGCGTGCACCTGCACGCGCAACCACACAACACAGTGACCGCGAGAAGACCCCCCCCGGCGTGGTGGCGTGACTGGCGAGCCCCTTGGACGGGAGTTTGTACGATGAGGAGCCAGAGGAAAACCTAGAATTACTAGAGGCATTTTTTTTTTAACCTGAACTGGCTGCACTAGTGCAAGCAGTGCAGCATATGTTCATTTTTTTACTATTTGATATCCCCAGTAGCACTCATCGCTGATCTGCACGACACTGCACTAATCTGTACCAGTTCAGGTAAAAAAAATGCCCCTACTGTTTAAAGGGAGCACAACGAGGTTAGAGCAAGCAGCTGTGGAACACATTGCAGCGCGAAGGTAGACGAATATTAAAATTTTAAAAGAACACGAGCAAGCGTGTTCTTAGTCTTCGTTTTAAAGCCGAGCTTTAATACTTTCGTCCAGCGATTTCGCGGAGGAAGCGCAAGTTCACCATTTAACTGGAGAACACCCCCGGCGACACACCCCTCGGAGCGCATCACGTGATTCGCCGGGCCCGCTGTCGGCGCTGCGCACAAGGCCCCTTTTCAGTCGTTCTGCTCACGAAACGGCGGCGGCCGCGACGGGAGCGGGCGCTCAGCTGGTCGGCAGCCGACCAAACCTGCAGCCTCCCACGCATGCGCTTCGGTCGTGGCGGGCTATGTGATTCATCTTGCACCGCGTTCGCCGTGAAGGGGGAACGCCTTTCGCCGAGAAGAAAGCGAGGCCGGGCCTCCTCCTGTGAGCGTTGCACGGCCGAACGGTTTGGGAGAGAGAGAGAGCAACTTTTTTAGCCACACAAAATTGCGGCGACTACGTGCCGGATGGGGTGGTTCCCTCTTCAGGGGACCCATATGCTACCGCGGCTCCTGGCCCCTGGAGATCAGGACGAGCTGGTCTTCCAAGGGGGGGCTGGTTAGCAAGGTCTCCCATCCTCGTTAAAGGGTGGGGGAAAGGGGTGATTGAGGGTTGGTAAGGGGTGGAGGGATTGCCTCGTGAAATCGCACTCTCCGATGACGTGCCGGAGCGTGCCCAATTTCCCGCAGAATCTACACTTTTCTCGTATATCTCGGGGTACATTCTGCTTTGGAGATAGGGGTGCGGGAAGGATCCTGCTTGTATTTTGGGGATAGATCGTTTGCTGTGTTCTGCTGAGCGACTTGTGCGGGTCAGGGTACCGCCGTCTGCCTTCCCTGTAGTGGCTGGTGATCCCCCTTGTGGTCGTTATGGCCTCGGGCTCGTGCTCGTCTGCCGGGTTTTGACCCGGTGAAAATACACCCAAAAGGTTAACCAAGCAAAACCCAAAGACTCAGCCAGACTAAGCCAAGTTTTTTGTTTTGCATATCCAAGGTTAGCTGAGCTAAGCCGCAACCACTTTGTATTTTTTTCCACGGCTGAGTATAAAACTCGCCCAACAGCTATTAACATGGTTGGCACGAAGCTCCCGTCATGAGACGCACTCAGCAGCAAAACAGCTCTCCGAAACGGGTCAGCACGCACTGACAGAGGACGAAAACACGAAAAGGGTCCCAGTCCCTCTGTTTTCCAATTGTCCTAGCGTGCTCAGCGCAATTCGATATGAAGCAGTACACTATACTAGGGGGAAAACGGGGCCTGCGATCGGGGGCCCGCCATGGGCCCGCCATTGCAGCTAGCGACGTTCCTCGCCTACTTGACTTAGCTAGCCATATGGCTTCTTTTTTGTCTGGGAAGCCAAAAGGGGTGATTTTTTTTTTCTTCTGCATCGTGCATAAAGTTTTTCTAAAAATTACTGACAAATAAACCTTTCTGGAAGCTCAATGTTATAATAGAAAAAACCAAATTTTTCAACAATTTCTTAGACAATATTTTTTTTTTTACTTTTTTTTTTGCAGCCGGGGCAACTTTTCACCCGGGTTTCAGGGGGCCACCCCAAAGGGATAAGTGGAACGCGCCGGGCCGGTAAAATGACGGAACGTTTCGCGGAAGCGCGGGCCCCCCTGGACTTGGCGCCAGATTTCCCTCTAGTTTTACTGACCTCTAGTATTAGTATAAAATCTACGCCCCGACAGTGGTGCCCAGAAGATCGCCCTCACCGCGACTCTATCCTGGTAATAGGCAGCTCCACGCGCACCGTCTTGGGCTTGAGCTGCGCGGCGAGCGCGGCGAGCAGGGCCTGCGTGACGTGCGTGCGCAGCTCCCGCATCATGCCGGCCGCTCGGGCATGAGCAGCAGCAGCGACGCGTCCTGGTAGTGCAGCTCGAGCGCCTTGGCCGCCACGGGCGCCTCCACGTCGGCGTACAGGAAGCGGCCCACGCAGCACGCGTACTCCAGCTCCACCGCGCTCGTCGGCGTGGCCGTGAAGGCGCGGGGCTCCGCGCACCGCTCGAAGCGCGCGTCCGCCTGGAGGCCCTGCGCCGTTCGTCCAATGATTGCGCGGATGTAGTACCTCGTGATAAATTGAAAACGAACAACGGGAGGGGGAACCGGGTGGCGAGGGGCCCGGGCCCCCAAACTAATCCCCCCACCGCGACGAATGCACAAGTGCCCAGACGGGTCCCGGTCACACGGTAACTACGTACACGACGGAACAGACGGACGGCTAAAACTATCGAGAACGCGCCCGGAAGGCAGGTAAAGGGAGTTTTCATGGAATGAAAACGTTTGTGTAGAAAGCTCTTCTGCTCGTTGCGGCTGGCGCTTTCAGGGCCGCTGGGCACGGAGCGTGCTCGGTTGCTTTCGTGCCTGTATAGCCGGCTTGTAAGCTGATTTGTTGACGACTGGGACACTGCAAGTCCGAAAACAAGCCGCGAAGGACTCGTTTAAAACCTGGGAACGGCATTTCCAAACGAACGACCCTTCGCGACGCATACGCGTGTCTAAGCAGAGCGCACGTAGATGTAGGGTAGACATAGTATCTAACCTCTAACGCGAATTTCAGGTACGTTTTCTTCGAAAATGTTATAGTTCATAATGCTTGTGAGTGGGGTGTCCATGCCACACACTTCATAGCACGCTGTTTGGGCACCTTCCTTGAACGGTGTCAAACTTAGGCCTGCCGGCCTTAGTTGAGGTGAAAACATCCGACCTCACTCGCTCAGCAGACGGCGCGTCAAACTTCACTCGAAGCTCACCTCCCATGGCGGAGGTGCGATCCGTTTCACGTTAAGGTCGACGTAGAGGAGGATGCAGAAGATAGGAAGGTGCGATGATACGTGAAGCGAGTAACGAAAGGAGCGTCCTGTAGTGAAAATTCTGGCTCCGTACACGCGCTCGAGGAGGATAGGGAAATTTCGCAGCGTAGTTAGGTTTCTGCAGGTCGCGCAAAAGAGTCGTCCTTCGGGTACCAGAGGTCACGGTTGCGCGGGTGCGGGTAGAACCACTAGATCAGGTTTCAGAGTATCGGCACTCTTTTCTGTCATTGTTTTATGCCTCCGACAGCGGCCATTGGTTGACACCGCGTCACGTGACATTTGCTTTACTACGTCCGTGAAGACCCTGGGCGCTGACATTTTGGTGCCTCTGTGTTGCCGCGGCGCGCGCGCTCTTCCGATAAGTCGTGATTTTTGGTGCGCAGTGCGGCTGTATGACACGTTTGTAGGTGAGTTTTTAAACCCCCAGACATAGTAGCGATGCCGTGCTGGCTTTGTACTGGGCTGTTTCAACCGGCGGGAAGGTGGAAAACGCTGACATCGCTTGGGAAAGAACGACAGTGGCCTACGTAACCTATAGCCACTTAAAAAGCGTCGCTTAATTAGTGGCTCTAGCGTAACCTAGAGTCACTAAATAAGGTACGCTAGCGTAACCGAGCCTTACCCTATCGCAGCGGCTCGCTGTCTCTAAATCTTCGAAAAGTCAACACAGCTGGCATGGTTGCCAAGCGTCGCCCGGACCAATTCCGCCCGTCAATGTCAGCCGCAATAGGCCTCATAAAGCTGGCCACCCTGGCGTCAGGCACCAAAATGACTGCCGCCGTGCGTCAGTGTCGTTACTCCTAAGCGTAGCTTATTTAGTGGCTGTAGGTGCGGGGAACAACCGGGAAAAACTGACGTCACTCGCCATCAGACCGCCTTCAGTTTCCCAGCCGTGGCCATTTAGCGGGGTGCGGACTCGTACGGCAAGTGGAGTACCCTGTAGTAGTAGACCGAGGCGAGCAGCAGCTTGGTGGCCGGGTCCACGGTGTCCGGGGACAGCACCTGTCCGATGAGCGGGCTGCAGCTCTCGAACGCGCCGTTCACCGCCTCGGCCACGTCCGTGGGGGAGCTGGTGTAGAAGGCGATCCTGTCCACGTCGCAGCGCATCTGCGACGCCACCAGCGCCCGGCAGTCGTCGTTCACCTCCAGGTTCCGGTTCACGAACAGCCTGCGCCGCCCCCCGCGCACACGTCATCCTGCAGCACTCGCCCCGTAGACACGCGTGGTCGACGGGGCGACGGAGTCGACCGGAGGGGAAGGGGATGATATATGACACACCCCAAAGCAACGTACAGTACGATACAGAGTCAGCGATGATTCCTTTCGACAGAGGCCACGGAACGTCGACGCGTGCAGTGAGAGCGAATGGAGTCTTGGACCGTTATGGGAACGCAGCTGCGCTCCCTCTAGCGTACACGCGTGTACATACAGGGCGTTAACACCACTAAATAAAGGCTTTTAGAGTATCGCCACTCTTTTGTCTCACTGTTATGTGCCGCCGCGATGTTCATTGTTCGGTTGGCGCCACGTGATATTTGTTTACATAGAGGCGCAGCCTTTTTGTTTCGAGGAAACTCCTTTTCTCTCTCTCTCTCTCTCTCCCCTCTCTCCTCTCTCTCTCTCTCTCTCCCTCCTTTCCCCTCTCTCTTCTCCCCTCCTCTGCTGCGCGGACATAACTGGGGGGGCCGGTCACACTCTCCCGTCACAACCGGCGGGGGTTCGTTGGGAGAGAGGCAACACTGCAAGCCAGAAAAAAAATGGCCCCCAACGCTTCCGGGTGCACAAAGTGGCGGTACTCTTGAGCGTAGCTTATTTAGTGACGCTACAAGGCGTACTTGCAGATGAGCACGTTGTCGGTCTTCGCCATGTCCCTGTCGATGGTGTCGAACAGGGCGTGCAGCGCGTCCCTGAGCGCCTCCTGCTTGCCCACCGCAGCCGCGATCATGGCGCCCAGCTCCGCCATGGTGTCGCCCGTGGAGCACGTGTGCGCAGTCAGCAGCGACGACGCCAACCCCGCCGGGCACAGGACCACGTTCTGCGACAGGTTGCTCGCCACCTGCGTGCGGGGCAGCATACGCGCACCTGCATTCGGTTGCTTCGACGTTGCCGAAAAGTGGAAGGCCCTGTGCTCGTCGGCGAGGATCCGCGGAGAACCGGAAGAATCTGGCGAACCGCGGACGCCGGCCACCGCCAGAGGTTTCCTGGACTGGGGGGGCGACCTACCACCTCGGACCGTGGCGCAAAGGTCCCAGTGCTGGCTGGTTTTTTTCGAGAAAACAAACGCTTACTTCTCGCTTTCTGGGGTCCCTTATTGTGCGAGTATACCTAGCGGCGATGCCTTGTAAACATGCCCACTGCGGGCGTGGTTTTAATGAAAGTGCATTAAAGGCCAACTGCAACGAAATTTTCGGCTCCTTAAATGCGCTATTTTCCGGTAGTATGACACCTTAAAAGTTGCTACCTGCAAAATTTTGCGGCCCAAATCTGCGTCGCTGCATCGTAAACGAAGATCAAGAAGGCTCTTTTCAAACCGGAACTGGGAAAAAAGGGCGGCCATTACGGCCGGCCGGAAGTGACGTTCACTCAGGAATCGAGTGGGCGCAGCCGGTGGATTCTTTCGCGGCTGCCTGCGAGAACACGGAGTGCATTCGATGTGTTTCGGGTCGTTCGTTTCTTCAAACACTTAAAACATGCGCGACAAAAGGTTGGGAAGTTCGTGCAACCATTATTGCTTCGCTGTGAGCTGCTCAGTTGCGCCTATAGGCATCCAGTAAAACGAAAACGCAGGCATCGCGAGGCGTCGTGGCGAGGCTGAGAACTAGGAAATAGGTACACAAAAGGCAGTGTTCAGCGCTAGATGGGCGCCGGAACAGCCAATATGCCCTGTGCCGATCGAACCATCGCGTGTTTGCGAGACAAAAAAAAAAAAAAAGGCCGTGTATCTGCTGCTCCTTTCGTTGCAAATGTCGACGAAAGACGGTAGTCCACTGGCGCCCCTGCCGTGTAAAGACTCCGTTTTGTTTCCCACTCGCCTCTCACACCGTTCCTCTGCGGTCTCGTTCCTCCGAAGATAACACGGTAGAGGTTTGCTGAAGTCAATTTAAATTTACCGCGTTCTACTGACCCAGGCCGGGTACCTCGATGCCAGCGCTGCCATGCGGCGGAGACGCGCGTGATTCGAGGCACCCTACTACAATGTTTATAGAACCACGTTGCCCTGCTCCACTTGTGTTTCAAGCGGAACGAGAAACCTATCTAGTGGAACCTTTCGTTACTGTTGCCGTTTGATTTCTTATGATTCCGCCAGGAGCTATAGTGGCGCGGGCAATTGATGTAGTAATTGATTTAATATCGCGAAAAATGATTTTTTAAATAAAGGAACTACAAATATCACTTATGAATTGATTTTTCTGCAACACATTTGCGTAATGTTTTGTTCTTGTTCAACAATATGGTGACAAGAATGAAGATTGCCACCGGGCTTAGAAGTTTAGATTTGGCTGTGGGTATATAACACTATTGCGCAGATTAAGTTTCACTTTGGCCGGGTGGCTGAATCGAGTCACAGACAGACCAAAATTTCTGCGTGTAAGTAGCCCAACAAAGACTATAGTCTTTAAAACGCTTTATTTGAGCCCCGCGCGAGAGAGCGGTGTGGGAGGGAGAGACTGGCTCGGGAACACCTGGGTGGTTTTGAGAATGAACCCCTTAGACGGTTTGCTTCGGTTGCCCACACATTCGTCTTATTTGAAAGAAGGCTCTTTCGGTGACTCGCTTAACTCTATTGCGTCCGTAAAGACACTGTTCTCACCGAAAAGCAAGACCAGAAATTTTGACAATCTTCCAAATTTCTCACTACGAAACGTTTGCAGTGATGTAATTGGTTGTGCACAAAGAAAAAAAAACTCATGTTAGCGTGCAAGTGTAGCGATGGAACGGAATCAGAGGCAGCCCCGCAATAGCGCAATCACGTCTGTTGCAGCGGTCTGCCGCGAATTGCGTCAACTGACCCCGTTACGTCACAGAGGCAGTGCGAGAAGAGTGGCCGATCAATCGCCACTCTTTCACCTTTCTTTGTTTTCTTGTTGCCTCGCTTAGTTATTCGAACTTCGTCCAAACATTGGAACGGCTGCATTGTGTGCGTGTCGATATTTCGGGCGAACCCTATACGCATGGTTTGTTTTTGTAGACCAGGAATACGGAGTTCCCTCCGCACGAGCACACTCTGACGCGGGTTCCTGCAGAATGTGACGAAATAGCGCTCCCCTTCCACAAGGTAACGGCATTAGCGCCGCCTGATTCTCAAAATACGGAGAGCCGGGTTGAGAAGAAATTGTGCTCACACCTGCGCACACACGATGCCGCCATGTAATCGTACTCTCCGGTCTCACCGATTATGTCGCAGCGATGCTTTCTAAGCTGGCGTTGGGCCGGCGAACGTGCGCAGGGAAATCTCGCCGAGGGATGACGTCAGCGCGCGCGCCGGTACCGCTCGACCTTCGAGAACACTCGGCCCAACGTTCGTGGCGCGAGTGCTCTTCTACTCGTCAGTTCACGTGCATTTCGCGCCGGAAGCGCAGCAACAGCTCGCGCTACAGACGCCGAGTGCGTGAAGCCGGTTGCCTCGGGGCGTCCACTTTGGGAGAAATGTGACAGCCTGCGCACGAAACCACCTGGGCACGCACTTTCAGCGGTAAGTTCAGAAATCCGCGCGAGGTGCAACAGCTGGGCCTCCGGAGAAGGGCGATGGGTCGACAGGAGAAGAGCGTCACTGCCGAAGAAAAGCAAGTGCGGCGCGAAAGCCGCCTCACCGCTGCTCGAAAAGGGATGCGATCACTTTGGTCCGACCTAGCGTCGCTAAATAAGCTACGCTTAAGACACCGCCACTTCGTGCACCCGGAAGCGTCTGGGGGCCAGTTTGTTTCTGGATTGCAGTGTTGCCATCTCTCCCGACGAAACCGCCGCCGGTTGTGACGGGCGGCCGGCCGCTCTGGCGTCCGCGCAGCAGAGAGAGAGAGAGAGAGAGAGAGGGGAAAGGAGCCCAGAAACAAAATGACTGCGCCTATATGTAAACAAATATCACGTGGTGCCGACCGACCAATGAAAATTCTGGCGGCACATAACTGAGAGAAAAGAGTGTCGATACTCTAAAAGCCTTTATTTAGCGACGCAACTGCGACCCGAACCGGCGGCCAAAGGTCAGCGATTTGCAGGCGATCCGGAGTTACGAGCTCGCGTACATTGTACACACTTTAATGACCGAGTGTTCATTGCTCTTTGGGGGGCTAACGACACCACCACGCAGAAATCTTGGCCGAGTCTTCAAGCATGACCGCGCATATAAGCTTAGCCGAACCATTGAAGCACTCTGGCCGAACCAATGAGTAGGTGGGGCCGACAGCTTCGCTGTTCGCCCAGTCTTCGCGCCACTAATGCGAAGCTGTTCCATTTTTTTTCTCTTGCTGTTTGCAATGTTTTACTTATTGGTTTTGTTTTCGGCTTGCCCCAAGCCGAAACGTTAATATACTGGCGTTCGTTACCCGTTAGTCTTCTCGTTTACAGTACATTTTACCGGTCCCATATCGTACCTTATTCCTACGCATGCATATATATATATATATATATATATATATATATATATATATATATATATATATATGTGGGGTGTGTACCTTCTGAAAAGGGTTCGTATATACGGAAATATGGGGAATCGGAGAGTACTTTACCTAGAATTGACACAAAGCCGCAACAAAACACGGAATATTTTTGAGAAAACAGTGAACGAAATAGTGCATACTTATCCATGAATATGCACCGCTTTGATGTCTAAGTTTACGAACCGCCAAATCATTGTCCGTATGAAATCCGAATAGTACGGACGGAGTGTCTTTTCGCTTATTATTGAATATGGTAACACGAAACCTGTTTCCAAACGTTTTATAGCGCCCCACAAATGTGGTTCCCTTTTTTAACAACATCCTACTTCGGTGTGCTTGGGCGCATAATCCGAGAATTCCGTTTCAACGTTCAGAAGTATATAATATATACATAAATAGAACAATATAATATGTAGAATCAGAATGGGAAAGGAGGGGCTCGTTGAAAATAATACAGAAATAAGGATTGCCAGTCAAGAATGCCAAGGAAAGCAAATGGGAGGATGCGGTAGGTCATTGAAACAAATAAAGAATTTTTGAAGAAGAAAGAAAAAATGAGAAAAATGCCCGCCTGAAAAGAATTCCTAAAAACGAAAAAAGAAAGTGGAGAAAAAAGCCCCGCCGGGTGGGATCGAACCCACGACCGAATACGGTCTGGTGCGAGACCACTACGCACCGGCGGGCTGTTTTTCCCCTCCACTTTCTCGGGTATTTATGTTAAGGGATTTAATGTCTGCATTTAAGAGTGGTAGCCAGCGCCACTCGGACTACTCGGGGTGAAGGGGACCTTTTTTACCACCGGGTTCTGACTCGAGTGTCTACAACATGTCGAGAGTGGTCGACCAGCGTTGAACCCTCTTAAGCTACCTATGGCACCAAGAATGCCAGAACAGAGGCCCTCGCTATGCATGTAGCGAATCAGAATGGGAAATGAGGGCTAGTTGAAAATAATAGAGAAATAAGGATTGCCAGTCAAGAATGCCAAGGAAAGCAAAGGGGAGGGAGGATGCGGTAGGTCATTGAAGCAGATAAAGAATTTTTGAAAGAAAGGAAAAAGAAAGAAACGCAAACAAATCCCTAAACATAAATACCCGAGAAAGTGGAGGGGAAAAACAGCCCCGCCGGTAGCGTAGTGGTCATCGCACCAGACGCGTATTCTGGAGGTCGTGGGTTCGGATCCCACCCGGCGGGCATTTTGTCTCCACTTTCTCTCTTTCTTCCAAAAATTCTTTATCTGTTTCAATGACCTACCGCATCCTCCCCTTTGCGTTCCTTGGCATTCTTGACATACCAAACTGTAGTATACCGGCGGACTAGTAAGTACGAGACTAAAGCGAAGAGCCCCAGTAGCTAGTGTGTTTCGCTACTTGGCACAAGGCAGAGTTTCTTACTATATACTTACTAAGAAACTCTATGGCACAAGGTATCCGGATTCGATCGGCGGCCGCTTCAGACGGTAGCGAAATATTGGCAGACGTGTGCTCGAACGTAATGCGGCTATTCATCGCGCCGACGTCGCAAGCGTGTAAATCAGGAACACTAACGATTGAGTCACGCACGGCGCACGGAGGCTTTCAAAGGAATAACAGGTGCTTGGGTTGAACGGCGTCGTGTCGTGTAGACACGCCGGCGTCACCCGAGACGGTGCTGCATTTAGCACTGCATGGGCGGTGGCAGGTTGGTCCGGTCGCGCAATGAAAACTGCGTAGACCTTGTACAGTTGCTTTTGTCTGAAAGTTTTTTCAACCTGCTGAGCAGAGTAAAAGTAAATCGCAGTTACTCTGTATTCTGCGAAAACTTAAATCGGCCCCTTGATTTCGAAGTTAGTGACTGCAGGTAACGTCGCGTGTTCTTTCGCGAGTGTTCAATTTTTTTTAATACCTCAATTTGCTACAGGAGTATAAGGTGCTGGAGTATAAGAGAGTTTAGCTCGGTCCCAGGGTAAGTACGCGAGCCCCGTGCAGTAAGTAAGCAGTGGAAGCGCAAAGGCTCACGGGTACGTCGTCTGCTCCCGCCACTTCCGCTTCGAGAGCTCTCCTGGCTTCCCGTTCAGGGTGCCTCGATTCACGCGCGTCTGCCGTGCATCGAGGCAAGTCCCGTCCGCCAGCAGCGGACGGGAATATGTTTTTCTGTTTCCACCGAAAGAAAAAACGCTCATGATTCGCGCCTTCAACGAATAATAACGATGGATGCTACCAGGCGCTTCTCTGAAAGGGAAGCACTCTTTGAAAGACAACATGCACGCAAGCGCGTGAAAGCCGCCGGAGGACGGGAGCCCAAAAGAGCTCTGGAACCGCAAGTGGCGTGAGCAGACGACGTACCCGTGAGCCTTTGCGCTTCTACCCCTCAGCTATTGGTGCCCAGCTGGGCAAATGTACGCTGACGTGAAAGGGTTATTTGGCTCAGTAAAGCTTCGTGTTAGGCTAGCTGGTAGCTAGACACGAGGAAACGTAGAGCGCTGAAGTTTACAGGACGACCACCGCATAAACCGACAAACGAAACGGCCTCAGCCGTTTCCGAGGCAGCGCGAGGAGTCAGCATATACAGCATTTTTAGGATGACCAAGTCGCCAGAATTCTGCCTCGGAAAAGGAGCAGGGCCTCCGTTGTTAGACAACGTGTGGGCACGCGCAGACAGAGAGTTTTAGCAATCCGTCTGTTCCGTCGTTTACGTAGTTACCGTGATTACCGGGACCCGACTGCGCCTGTGTGCACGGAAGGGCGAGGAGGAATGGCGAGGAGGCGCACCTCACCGTGACGGATGCAAGAGCATGGCGAAGGCCGGCCCCCGGAACGAATCTCCCTACCGCGTCGAATGCGCAAGTGCCCAGACGGGTCCCTGTCAACACGGTAACCACGTACAACACAGAACATACGGACTGCTAAAACTCTCTATTGGCACTTCAGTCTCTTCCTCACACCAGTGATGCAAAGAGCCACGATTTAATTATCACTCAACGTCATGGAAACAAGAGCACCCAGGAGAAGCCGCCAATGCATTGCAGAAAGTACGGAAGTAGTTGCGCCATTTTTGGCTGTGCCCCGCCCCCAAGGCCGTTCACGAAGCGTCAGTGATGCTTCGTTCCTACCGCTGACTTCTGATTGAAGTCCGCCGGTTTCTTCGGCGTCCGTGTACCCGATCAGCTGCTATTGCAGCGAAAGCTTGCCCAGTGGGACCCATGGCGTCCTGTGAAAAAAGACTAAGGAATGGCCTCATAGACCGGTTGGTCGATCTAAAAGCTCCGATAAGATGTCCGGACACGCGGCGCGTGCGTGGCACCATGCTTCCATTCCGTCAAAATGGTTCCTTGAAAACCGCGAAAAAGGAACGGCTCCAGGTAAGATAGTGCGCGCATCGGTCATAAAGAGGGAGCACAATAGCACGCCTTTCTCTCGGAAACCACGTGTCGGTCGGATTACATCCATGTCGTTCGTGGATGCGTTTACTCAGTGTGCGAAAAATTGTCGCATGGGTTCCTTCTTCGTTTGCGATTCCGGTTTTCGAAGGTTCGACGATCGGTTGGACGCGCGTTTGATGTGAGAAGCATTGCGCGCTTCTGTCAGCTTCCTTTAGGAAGGGATGGTGAAGTTTTTTGACCGGAAGTGACGTTGGAGAACGAGAGGCGCAGACGATCAGGAAAGGAAAAGGTAACGGACTCCGTGGACATTCTCACGTGCCGGGAGGAGCCTCACAGGAAGGGGCATCAGGGCCTCGCCTGAGTATTCCTTCCTCCACGCTCAACGTGTGCCCATGGACGTAACCGAACTGCTAGATAGAAATGAAGGTAAGCTTGGCAATGCGGTTCGAATGTCCGATCTTTGTGGCTACCGTGCTCGCGTAAGAGCAAACTTCAATTCCAGGGAAACGCGCAGGAGCACTGAGGTGCACACCAATGCTTTCGCGTGCTCTACATCGCAACAGGTGCTTCCAGGCGTCCCGTAGGCCCGGATACGCCATCGACGCACTGCGCTAACCACGCAGCTCGCTATGGCGGTGTGGACGAGGGGAAGGAGAGTGCCCACATACTGTCAGTCGAAAATCTTAACAGCAACAAAGACGAGAATTCCAGCCTATGCGCAGAGAGGGAGCTTACAGTAGCCACCGCCGCATCTTTGGCGGCTCAGGGGGCGCTCGGAGGCTGGCCTGCACTCGGCTGCTACAGCGCACGCGCACAACCTCACAGTCTAGCCCGGGCAGTATTGCAAGCTCCGTGTTTCGCGTGGAACCTCCATCTTTTACCTCAACACTTTTGAGGGTGGTACACCGAGTCTGTTACGGCCGTGCACAACAACGTAAGCCGGGTAAATGCGCCGGGGCTGAGCAGCTCACGCGAGGCGATGGCATCTCCTCAGGAAAAGAAGGCCGTACGGAGCTCGCATACAATGCCGCCTATATAACACTGTCTCATGCGTCGCGCGTTTTTCAATGGGAGCAGTAGGCACACTAAGTGCGGCCGCTCACCCGCGGTATGGCGCGCGCCGGCGGTCACTGCTTCAGTTGGGAGCGCGCAGGAAGGCTAGAGAGCAGGAAAGCGAACAAGAGGGAGCAACGGGAAAGCGTCTGTTTCACCGCCTCGGCTCACAGTTCAGGGAATGGTATGCAGGCGGCGTTGTCACGAGTGTACCGACCCGCTTGCGGAGAGACACGGCCAGCACGACGCGCCCCCGGGGAAGAGGCATACGAGCGGGACGTAGGTAAGGCGTACCTGCTGGAACATGCAGAGGCCGAATTTGTTGAGCGTCTGGGCCGCCGTGTTGTTGGGGTCCTCTTTGGTGGGCGCGAGCGGCTGCCGTGGGGCGGCTGCCTTGGTGCCGCACCCGGGCCCCTGGGGCGCCGCGGCAGCCGCCTTCTGGTCCACCTGGCTCATGACGGCCTCGCCTCGGAGGGCGCCCACAGGTTTCGCGCAGTTCTTCCCCCTGGCCCTCCCTCGCTGCTGCGTTCCACCATCAGCTGATGGTGACAGTGCTGGTGACGACGATGACGCTGGGTGGGCCACTAATACTGCGTTAGTGCCTTTCCGCTCACTGCACTGCCTCTCCTTCACCAACTTCCCTTCTTGTTTTATTTCTCTAGATACTTTTCATGCTGTCTTTCCTTTATTTTTTATTTTTTACTTTATGTCGGTTTCAACACTTCCTGATGCTACGTCTCATGTTCGAACAGTTTTTTTTTCTGTATATATTTCCCTAATATTTTATTTCATTCCTTAAATGTGTTTCTTTAATTACTTTGTAATTTCTCTCTGTGAGCGCCCCTTTCCTGGCCAATCCCCCTGAGTGAATATGAGCCATATCTTTTGGCACCACCACCACCACCTCTGACCACCACTGTTCTCGCTTCCGACTTGGCCGTTCACCTCGGTTACGTCTCGAGGACTGCAAAATTATCTGCACACCGCACTTAGTTGGAATTTTTTTCTTCGTGTGCAGTTCAGAGCGGCAACAAAAGAAAAGATGATAAGAGGAAGTCCGCACCGAACCATGCTTGCTCGGGAAATTGGCCGCCAGGTGCCGAAAAGGAGTCTGGGGCGAGCCTGACAAACTGGCTGAACGGGGCACCGAGGCCAGCCACACGGCTATCTCCTTCCTGTAATCGACAACGCCCATTATGCTACGAGCCTCCTCGTTGAATAAGGACAATCAATCAATCAATGTTTCTCTTACCTTGGTGATTGGTCTGTCGCGCCTATCTGGTGTGACATTCACCATGGAGCACCATCGCTGTTTAGCCCTCTGCGTTCTCCGAGCAGGTCTAAGCCCGCTCTTCCGCCGCAATGCAGGCTGTGCCCCGTACCTGAACCCAGTACGGTAAATACAATGAGTAGAATCTGTTGATGGGAAACGTTTTTAAAATGTAAAAAAAATTGCTTCCCTTGCTGGGGATCGAACTCAGAACTCTATACCGACGAGGCCTAGCAAGCCAAATGGTGGGCTTCTGTTAGGAGAACCCATACCCACTCGGGAGGCTTGGCCAAGGAAGAGGTGCGAACCGAGAAAAGCTATGCTCAGGATTTAAAGAAAAAGTACTAACTAAAGATTGCATTTAGAGCAAGCGTATAAGGGGGAAAAAGTAAATAAAAACAGACCTGCCAAAAAATGCCGAGTCGTAGTAATTGAGATGAAAACAAAACGGTCTAAACGGTCATCGACGTTGGCGGTAACGAAAGGGCACGTTCGACAGTTGGACAGACAGTAACTGCATGCCCTCGCATTTACATGTCCCCATTGTTCATGTGTGAGTTTTGTAGCGTAAGCTAGACTGGCCGAGGTTGAGCAGTTTCGCGTGGACCTTGAAGGGCCGTGCTGCGACAAGCGCGAGGAGCATTGAATGCTTGGCTTGGACTTGGATTGGATTGAATTCGTATTGGATTGGATTAAATTGGATTGTATTGGATGGGGTTGTAAATACAATCCAAATACCGGTGTCTAGAGAATTGGGTCTGCACATTCGCCGGGTTGCGCGTTACAGCGGAGTGACGTCATAGCCGCGGCAGACGCACTGGCGCCGGCGCGTGCCCAGCTGTGCGCCTCCGTTGCGCAGTAGCCAAGTATGACGCTGCGCCGGAGCGGCTTGATAGTCGTTTCGCGGGGCTCCTGGAGAGCCGTGCTACGCATGCGCGAGGAGCAGTGACTGGACTGGAGTGGACTTGACCGGACTGGACTGGATTAGACTGGACTGGATTGGATTGGATTGGAAGTCGTTTTAGCAGCAGTAAGCATGATAATGAGCTAATCCTAGACAACCAGGAAACCTAAGAATAACCAGCGGAACCTTAGCTCACGCTAAGTATATCCTGGCATAGCCGAGCTAAGCCACTGCTATTTTTTTCTAAACCTCCGTACGACCAGCGGCTATAATTCCCGCCTATAAACAAGAGGGGCTGGATTAAATATTTTTAATCTTCCGTACTTGCATCAGCACTTTGTTTTGCAGATTTGCGCTTGGCTGTTCATGCGCAGTTGACAACTTTGAAGTAGGACTACGTACTGTGCAACTTCTTTTCTTTCTGCGAATGCCATTTTACAGGCAGCCTGCTCGCCTGGTCGTCAGTATATTAGGGATGAAGCCCCTACGGGGCTGGGTCTGTTGGCGTTTCCTGCCGTCGTCGTAAGAGTCGTCTCATGTAGTCACGGTACTAAAAGAACGGGAAACTCGTTTACGCCTCGCGCTAGAGAGCTTCGTGCTTCAAAGACGCGAGACTTCTACAGCCAAGCTGTATACCTCTATCCCCCAACCGGTTTCATCTCCGTTGGCGAAAACGCGAAGGCGCCAAGAATACACTCATAGCACTGCATGCTTCAGTTGCTTCCTCTTCCTGTTTCACGTTAGTGGGAGATGGCCCCGGATTTTTTTTTTTTTATTTTTGTAAACTCGGTACCTATCGTTTGTGGTAACAAAATGTTACAAGCCGCGGTGGTCAATATTTATAGTGCTGTTTCAGGACTGCTGCGCCTATAAGCCTCGATAAAAGCAATGAAAATAAAACGTGCGTCAATGCTCCGTCACTAAGCTTAACGCCTCACGGGGGCTTATGCGTGCGTGAGCCTGTTAGCTAAGTCACGTGATGCCTATATCTTGATAGTAGCCACCTTACTGGCATGGTCCTACGCAGTGGCCGAATGAATCTGGGCACTTTGCCCTGCGCACCGACCCTGAGTGCCCGTTGACCGTTTTAACCTACCTCTACGAACGATTGATGTTTCGGGGAGCTACGGCAGCCTCGTCGCGGAATTCTCAATCGAGTTAAAGCGTTCATCCGGCCCGGCCTGCCGCGCTTGTGAACTCGCGTGTCCGCGGAGCGCATCTTTGTTTTGTTTCCGGCCGACATCATCGTCATAATGTCTCGCAGCAGCTGCCACGAATGGGGCCTTAATCGGGCGTCCTCGCTAAGTGCATGCCAGACCACCTGGCATCCCATCCTGCAGCGTTGATTGCGGAATACATCGAAGAGGGCACGTGGCTGGCATATATTAGTGCCCACGTACACTCCTGCATGCGAACCGCAGTTTTTTTGTTGTTGTTGTTTCCACGTTTCGCGCCTTTCGTGCCATTTGCTTGACGTTTCTCTTTGGAGGCGATCCCCACTGTTCTAACTGGAGTTGGGAGAGATGCTTTTCGCCGGGGGAGTAATTTTTTTGAACCGCTGGTTTCTCTTTTTTATAAATACGATACTTTTTCCGGTGTTACAGAGACGCGCAAATTGTGGTCTGTTTGTTTGGTGCTCTCTTCCGACTCCCGGCCAAAGTGCAGGAATATTTGAACACGCTGCAGGACCGTCCCGAACTACTAAAACTGCTGGCGTGGCTTATGCACGTCCACAGTTTTCATGGCTGAGGACACTTGACGCAGATCAGAGGCAAAATGTAAGGGCATAGCTAGCGTCACTAAATAAAGGCTTTTAGAGTATCGGCACTCATTTCTCTCATTGTTATGCGCCCCTAGGATTTTCATTGGTCGGTCGGCACCACGTGATATTGGTTTACATATGGGTGCAGCATATGGGACCTTGCATATGGGACCTTGTTTACATATGGGACCTTGCTCAGCCGCGACCTTGCTTGGTATCGTAATCCCTTCACAGGGGGTTGGCCGTCATATCGCCAACCAGCAAAGGTAAAAATAGAAACGAGGGGAGCGTGGAACAGCAAGCAGCGACGAGATAGTGACAGTCGTCGCAGAAGTTTCGGAATGGTGTTGGCTTGCTGCTGTTGTTAGGAGCTCGTCTCCGGTTTACAACCACTGAAAACTTAGTTTGTTCGAGTACTTTACAATGAAATTTCGTTGCTGCGTTTTGAAATGCCCATGTAAAGGTGACCGGTAAAAAGCGCAAAGGCTCATGGGACATTGTCTGCTGCCGCGGAGCCCGCCATTTCCCGGGTTTTGAGAGCTCTCCTGGCCTCCCGTACGCCGGCTGCTTTCAGGCGCTGCGGGGTTTATTGTTTATCTGTTTACACCAAAAAAAAGGGGCCCATCTCCCCGCGAGGGGGACTCGAGTAATTGCGTCGCATAGGGGGGGGTGTTATTGCGTTAACGTTTAGTGTTTGGGGAGTTGGTGGTAGTGAATGCGTGTATCAGCAGCTTCTTGACGTGGGTTTGAATGAGTCAAGGATATAAGGCGCGTTCGTAGCCTTTCATTCTGTGTCGGTTTTTGTGGCGCATTTGGAAGAGCACCATGTACCTCGCGTTCCGCCCACAGGTAGTGAAGCGTTGTATCAGCGGCTTCTTGACGTAGTTTGAATGAGTCAAGGATATAAGGCGCGTTCGTACCCTTTTCATTCTGTGTCGGCTTTGTGGCGCAGTGGGTAGAGCACCATGTACCTTGCGTTCCGCCCGCAGGGCCGTGGGATCGAAACCAGGCGCGGGTAAGTATTATTTTTTATATAGTGTGGGGGGAGGGGTGCGGACCTGTTGTTGAGAGCGAGGAGGGTGGCGTGATGCGGGAGAGGGGGAGTGGGGGAGAGGGCGCGCCTGCGCGGTGAGCTGTTGCGGACGCACGGCGGACGCTACATGTGAGTTAAAGAAATGCTCTGCATTTAAAACAAACGCTCATGCATCGCACATTCATGAATAAAAAACGATGAATCCTACTAGGGGACTCCTCTGAAAGGTAAGCACCCTGTGACAGATAAACAACACGCATACACGCGCGTGAAAGCCGCCGGCGTACGGGATTCCAGGCGAGATCTCTAACCGGAAGTGGCGGGAGCAGACGACGCACCCATGAGCCTTTCCGCTTTTTACCGGCCACGAATTCAAGCGACGCTTCAAGGCACCGCCATTCCAAAAGTCGACACGCTGCGATCGAGTCCCGAATTTCACCATCCGAAAGGACGGAGTGGCCTAAAAGTTGGCAGAGGGACCTAGATGGGGGAGATCGAATTTTTGGCGGCGACCATTTCGTGGGGCAGTTTAATGCGTTGCGGGAAAAGTGCTAAAGAGGAGAGAAAATCATTGCCGCAGGTGCGCCGTTGCGAATCACGTGCTGCACGTGTACGGAAGGGATCACTGATGAGCGTCGCTAGCTTGATCCGCTTTCATCGAACGAGGATTAACGTGTGGAAACCTAGTTTCCTTTGTCCGCGCTCGTCTCGCAAACAGTGTGCTTCCGCAGAAACCCGATAATCAATGCGGCCTAATCCCCCGAGCTTTCACTGGATCCGTCCTAATGAGTGTGCCGCTGCACTTAGCTGTTACAAAGCACTTCTCTGAAAAGCCTCGGATGAAAGTTAGGCGGGAACCCGCCGCGGTGGCTCAGTGGCTAAGGCGTTGCGCTGCTGAGCACGAGGTCGCGGGTTCGATTCCCGGCCGCGGCGGCCGCTTTTCTGAAGGGGGCGAGAAGCAAAACTGCCCGTGTGTACGAGATTTCGGCGCACGTTAAAGATTCCCCAGGTGGTCAAAATTAATCCGGAGCCCTCCACTTCGGCGCGCCTCATCGCCTGCGTTGCGTCGGCGCGTTAAACCCTACAATCAAAGTTAGGCGGGATGACGGGCTCGGTGAAGACTGCGCCGCTTGTGGAGAGCGACCGTCCCTCCTTTTATTGCTTCAGTGAATTGGACGAAGAAATGGGTTGGCTAAGCTGGCCTATATTGGTGGCGGCCTTACGCCGATTAGCGATGAGCATTTATCAGCTTAAATAACCACCGATTTCTTTCAGCGCAGTGTTCGTATCTTAGGACAGCTTATACGAGTAATATGGCCAGGAATCCCTTTCTGAATTTAAATGTGGCCGCTTCGAGTGGCCGGCAGCATCAGCTACGGTGTGGTCTCAATGGGCGGAGCTGATCGAGCAGTAACGGCGCGTTGGGCTGCCGAATTTCTGCATGGGCTCCTTTATAGAATAGCTTATATTCCGGTTATACTAACGGAATAGGTCGGCTTCTGAGCCTAGGACGCGCGAAAGTACAACACTGACCACCGTGGACTTGTCCCATATAGTCAGCGCGCGACTCAGGGGCTGTTCTCGTATGATGGGAGCCCAACTCGGTTGTACGCGTACAACCACTCCTTTCCGTATACGGAAAGGAGCGCCGCGGAGTGTTAAAGACGGTATACTGTTTCTTGGGCCACTTATTCGCATCGAGGAGTTCGGTATATCGAGGCGAAGCTGTCGTTATGGAGGCCACTGCGACGCCGTCACATATTTTTACCAGGGCGTCACAGCTGCGCCCACGTAGTGACCTGTTCGAGAGCGTTGGCGCTGCGGCCGGTGTAGTGTCCCTCCTCAAAAGTGCTATACGGCTGCGAAAACTGTGAGCACGAAGAGCGCCTACGAGGCTGAGTGTACACTCACACCCTTCATTGGCTCTACGGCCTGCACCGAACATGCACCCCTCTCTGCACTGCTCACCACACTGCCCTCCCCCCCACCTGTGCGCTGGTCCAAAGTGGCGTCACTAAATAAAGGCTTTTACAGTATCGGTACTCTTTTGTCTCATTGTTATGTGCCGCCAGGATTTTCATTGGTCGGTCGGCACCACGTGATATTTGTTTACATATGGGCGCAGCCATTTTGTTTCTGAACGCATCTCTCTCTCTCTCTCTCTCTCTCTCTATCTCTCTCTCTCTCTCTCTCTCTCTCTCTCTCTCTCTCTCTCTCTCTCTCTGCTGCGCGGACACTAACTAGAGCGGCCGGTCGCACTCCGCCCGTCACAACCGGCGGCGGTTTCGTTGGGAGAGATGGCAACACTGCAAGCCAGAAACAAAATAGCCCCCAGACGCTTCCGGGTGCACGAAGTGGCGGTACTCATAAGCGTAGCTTATTTAGTGACGCTAGTCCAAACCATGGGTGAGCTCCTCTTGCCGATTCCCCCACACACAGCCCACTGGCCGATATCGAGATGGTGAGCACTGGGCGAGGGTGTTGGGCCGTTCGGATCGGCCGGTGCAAGAAGCCGTCGTCGCTCGGGCGGCCGGAGACTCCTTTCCCTGTCACCACCCTTCCCTTGAATTAGCATTTGGGGAAATAACGGTTTCGTGTCCTCCTCTCTCGGCGGCAACTTTCTCCAAATAGCGAACATTATGCGGGTGCTCTTAGCGTCACTTATTAAGCTACGCTTAATAGTACCGCCACCTCGTGCACCCGGAAACGTCTGGGGGCCATTTTGTTTCTAGCTTGCAGTGTTGCCATCTCTCCCAACCACCCCCTCCCCTCCTACCTTTGTTGTGAATAAAGTTTGCCACCACCACCACCACCACGAAACCGCCGCCGGTTGTGACGGGCAGAGTGCGACCGGCCGCTCTCTAGCGTCCGCGCAGCAGAGAGAGAGACAGAGAGAGAGAGGGTGCCCAGAAACACAATGGCTGCGCCCATATGTAAACAGATATCACGTGGTACGACCGACCAATGAAAATCCTGGCGGCACATAACAATGAGAGAAAAGAGTGCCGATACTCTAAAAGCCTTTATTTAGGGATGCTAGATGCTCCAACAGCGATTCTACATCGATGGGCAATGTGTCGTGTTACTCTTCTCGTTCAGTTTATTTGCCGTGTGACACTGCGCAAGATGCGCCACAAGTTCGCCATGGGCTCCCTATCTCTTGCTCAATGTACACGGCGACTATATTTGAGGTTGTGCAATCATTTACCCACTGACTCATTCACGATTAAACTTTATTCTGGTGGAGGTCTACGCCGAGCCGCTCACTTCAACATTGCTCGTATGGGAGAGTTTCTGAAGCTGCGCGGCGATAGTGATTGCATATATTCGCAAGTAGACGTTTTTTCGTGAGCAGAGCGCCAAGTTTGGTTGAGTGCACTCGTCGACAGTTGAACGCTGGTTAATTAAAGAGTTGTTAGGACTCATTCCGTGTCGCTATCCACACTGTTAAAGGCTTCAGAATGTGAAAAAAAAAACAGACATTTGTCCCCGCTTAGGTGATTTTTCCAGCGGAGCTGTAAAAAAGGTGTTGCAAAATGAATGACAAATTTACTGGGAATCTCGGTTTGATAACGCCTCATATACGATCGCATGGACTGTTCAAGTAAGGTGCTAGGCCAAACTGCTGCAAGAAAAAAATGAAACGAATGTTTGTAATTTGCAACTTAGCGTACTTCAGGATTAATCACTTGTAAGGACTTCAGTTTTGCCCTAACAGACTTACATAGGGCTATCTGCTTCATTGTGGCTTTTGTGATGTCGCTAGAATGGCTTAAGGACAATGGCCTACTGTTATTAAAGCGAAAGCCGTACATGCCTCGTGACTCAAAAAATCCGGCTTTGTCTACACCGAACGGTTGAAAAATCTACACGCCGAGTGAAGTCATCTAGCTAGAAACAAGATGGCAGGAAGACCAGACGAAAATTCGGAAGCGTCCGCAGCTCCCCTGTGAACTACTTGATAAGTAAATGAAATTCGGCGCAGTGATAGAACCGTCTTAGCGGTCATCTGCACTGTTTTCTTTAGCCTATATTTTATTGATCACATTATATCGATTTCGACAGAGCTTTCTCACGAAAGTCGGCTTTGCCGCAAAGCGTATTCTGTCTAGGACGACGACGTGACAATGAAGACGGCGCGATAAATTCCGACCAAGGAACCGCAGCAGTTTCGCTGCAAAAAAAAAAAAAAAAAGGTCTAAAATTCTGAAATACGTATTACCAGGTTGGCCAAGGTGTCGTGATATTGTTGCGAAAGCTCCTTCTCGATTCATCTTGATCGACACGCATTTCACTTTCGAAGAAAGAAGCGTACAACAGAACAAACGAACTGAGGAATTTGAAAAAAAAAAAAAAGGGGGGGGGGGTACTGTTACGGCGCGCGTAGAACAATAGCGCTGATCGTCTGTCGCCCCCAAGAGCGCCCAGCTTTGGCTAACAGAATCGGAGCAGACGATTTCCTCATTGTCGTCTGCTAACCCGCGCGCATTTTCAGCGCCGCCTGCTTCCTTTTTGCGTGTAAAAAAGCAACGCCGTCGTCTGCGCGGCACCTGCCGACAGATTCGCGTGCCTGTCTACACAGACGGCGGGGCGCGGTGCGGTTCGGAAAGGGATCTCTGCATGCGTGGCGGCGGCCACGCGCCTTGCCAGTCGAGGCTATTTGTTTCTCGGCGCTCCGGCGAACGCATTACGTTGTGTCGCGTGCACGTTAGCCCGCCGGGGCGGCTTTCCCGTCGTGCTCGGTTCGGCCATGCGGCGCCGGCCTCATGTATAATGGATGGCGGAGCGCGCTTTCGCCGCCCCGGATTCTTCGCTGAAGGAATGCTCCGAGGCTACGCGAGATCCGGCGTGTTGTCTCCTGCGTATCCCGGGCGCATAAACCGAGGACCGTCGAGCTTCGGAATAAACCTGAGCGAGGTGCGCTGACTCTGACAAAAAGCCTCCAGACTCTAATAAAGGGAACAGGGGGTTACTGGAAATTCCTTGTTCTACGGAAAGGCACCGCGTTTTCCCCTTCATTGCTCACCCCCAGTTCTGGCCTCTCTTCTGAAGAGACAGGAGAAACGTCCAGAGGAGTCTGACGCGTCGGATTGTGAATGGGGCGGCAGATATAAGGGCACAATGGGCTACGGCGAAGTGGAGAAGGTTGAGTGGTGGCACACACTGCAGCCTATCGTACGCCATGTTACTCACGAGGCTGCTTGAGAGATCCAAGGCGAACGTCTCCTCTCTCTCTCTCTCTCTCTCTCTCTCTCTCTCTCTCTCTCTCTCTCTCTCTCTCTCTCTCTCTCTCTCTCTATCGGCCACCGGAAACATCGTCGTAAAATTCTGTAGTCCGTTTAAACGCCACCCTGCCTTGGGAAGGGGGGGGGGGGGGGTGTCGTCTGTTCTCAGCCAATCAGAGCTCTCTGGAAGTGGACAGTTTGAAACGGGCAGGAAATGTGCAATTCCCAGAATTCCTGCCCACAATTAAGGGCGCACGCAAAGCTTCCGGGTTTCCCTGCCTGCCGCGGCGACGTGATGTCGTAGACCAGGACACTCGTCCAACACGGAACATCAATGGTACACTCCTGCCACTTTAGTGGATACTGACGCGATTCCTTTGCGTAGACACTGGCGCAGCGGCGTTTTTGGACTATTACCAAAGTGCCGTTCCATGGGTTGGCCATTGGTGTAAGTTTTTGGCCTGTCTGAGCTGTTCGCTGTCGTTAGCCGTATAGGACGTATCAGGCGCCTCTTTAAAAATATAGCAGTGGCTTAGCTCGGCTATGCCAGGATATACGAAGCGTGAGCTAAGGTTCAGCTGGTTATTCTTGGTTTCCTGGTTGTCTAGGATTAGCTGAATATCATGCTTACTGCTGCTAAAACGATTTTCAGTCCAGTCACTGCTCCTCGCGCATGCGCAGCATAGCTCTCCAGAAGCTAGCCACGCGAAGCGGCTATCAAGCGGCTCCGGCGCAGCGTCAGACTTGGCTTCTACGGAGGCGCACAGCTCGGCACGCGCCGGCGCCAGTGCGTCTGCCGCGGCCATGACGTCACTCCTCTGGAATGTGCAGACCGGCGAATGTGCAGACCCAATTCTCTACACACGCGTACTCCAATTTGATTGGATTTCCAATTCAATCCAATCCAATCCGATTTAATCCACTCAAATCCAATCCAATGCAATGCAATGCAATGCTCCTCGCGCTTACGCAGCGCGGCCCTTCAAGGTCTATTCTTAACTGCTCAATCTCGGCCAGCGTAGCTTACGCTACAAAAGTGCGCTCCAGAGCTTTCTGCACTGCGTGTCCAAGAGGCGTCTAAAGTGCACGCCGTGGAGGTGCTATTCACGCTCAGATACGTCGCCGTAAACATTTCCGTGCACACAAAAGTCACGTTTGTAAACAGATGCGCCGCCGAGGGCAGTGGTGGCGAGAAAAAAACCAACGACGTAAACGTCGAGTTCGCGCCGAGTCGCTACCAATGAAAACTGGGTTGCGCTAAATAAAGTCTTCGCGGATTACGCCGGCGCGCATAAACAAACAGCGGGAGTTGGGAGCAGCGATATGTACGTTTTTAAAAGGCTTTACGACGTAAAAAAACACAAAACGATTGATGTTACGGCATCATGCGCAACATGAACTCGAAAAAGTACTCTGTACAACGCTTGCGCTGGCGCGCACACTACGGCATCGTAATCATCATCGTCATCATAATCATCGGCCTATTTGTGCCCACTACAGAAAGAAGGCCGCTCCCACCGACTACCGGCTGCTCCTATCCCAAGTTTTAGGGGCGAAGCACCTTAGGGGCTCGGGCTGTCGGCGTCTCCTGTCGTCGTCTCATGTCGTCACGGTAAATCAAGTTGTCAAACGATGGTAAAAAAGTGTATACTGGATAAAACCGGCTCCGAATAAACTAACATGATTTAAACTAATTTAAAATACTGGAATAATCAGGATTTAATTGCGTTAATAACATAAATCCGTTAAATTCCCCCTCGGAATTGGTTTAAACTTCAGTTTTATTCCTGTAAAGCATACTTCTTTGCGTGGTTCGGAGCGTGACACGAAGACAACTTACGGCCAGGCTGCCTCATATAATTGCTTGAATCCGCTTCAACGCAAGAGAGGGCGCCACCGCCTCAGCAAGCGTGCGATTGCTCCTCCCACCGGCGGTTCTCCGGAGCCAAATGAGCGCGCGCAGTGTGGCTAGAGAGACTTACAGTCTTTGAATACACTTACACACTTGCTTCAGCCCTCCCCAGGTTTCACGTTAGTGGAGATGGCCCGTTTTTTTTTTTTCAAGTCGATTCCTTGCCCACGCATTTCCTTATCTCAACCCGTAATCGAGCTCTTTGTCATCCCCAGTTCATTTTCCAGTCACTCTGTCGCCAATTCTGTAAATCGAATGGTCCCCCTGTTGCCCGTCACCCCTTAGATGCTCTGGCCAGTTCCAACTCTTCTGCCTAATTTCATCTCCAATGTTCACACGAGTTTGCTCTAGATTTCAAGAACCTATTTTTTGTTTTTATGTTACCGTAACATGCACGCATCGATTGGCTGACCCAAGTTTACTTTCAAGGAGCTTAGTAAGACCAAAGGTTTCTCCCCCGTATGTCATCACCGGAAGTACGCATTGATTATGTATACCACTCTTCTTTTAACAAAAGTAGTTGCTCATTATTTTTTAATACTAACCGTATGCAGCCCTGCTGATACGAATTGTGCGTTTTGAAGACGATAGTGTTTTTTGGGCTACTTAAACGCAGACATTTTGGTCTGTCTGTATTTCTGTCTGTGACCCGATTCAGCCACCCGGCCAAAGTGAAACGAATTCTGCTGCAATAGTTTATATACTCACAGCCAAATGTAAACGTCTAAGCCCGGTTTATATGTTTCATACTTGTCAACTTTGTTGAACAAGAAGAAGACATTACGCAAATATAGGTCAGGAAATTAGTACACAAGGGATATTTACAGTGTTCCTTTATTATGCTTGGTTTTTCGATAGTAAATAATATTCTACATCTACTGCAGGAAACCGCCGCCTGCTGTTGCCCGCGCCACCTCCTGGCGGCATATGAGAAATCACGTGGCAGTAGCAACGAAAGGTTCCACTAGCTAGGTTCCACTAGCTAGGTTTCACGTTCTGCTTGGAACGCACGTGGAGCACGGCAACGCGGTTCTATAGACGTTGAAGTGGGGCGCCTAGATTCACGCGCGTCTCCGCCGTACTGCAGCGATGGCATCGAGGAACCCGGCCTGTTGCAGCGGAACGCGGTAAATTCAAATCGCCTTAAGCAAACCATTAGTGTGTTGACCTTGGGATGAGCGCGACGGAACATCATGAGAGGTAAGCGGGAAAGCAAGGAGGGGCATTTCCGTGGCAAATGTCTACAAAGACTATCGTATTTTGACGAAATTTGCAACGAAAGGAGCAGATGCAATTTTAATTTCTTGCTCGTGTTTTGGACCACAGCGGGATTGTTGATACCCCACTAGGACGGTTTCATCTAAAGGTCCCGCTTGTCGCAATCAGCCCTGTTTAGTTGCTGCAATGAGGACGAGAACGCAGATCATTTCTTGTAGTCCTGTCGATAATTTTCGCGCCTCGGACGTCTCGTTTTTGGGTGCCTCTTGACGACACACTGGAAATTGCGATCTCAGCGCCGGCGCTCTATTTCATTCGGGGCTTCAGAGACTCGTGGTTCTGCCGCCGGGATGTGTGCTTTGGCCTCAGTGGGAGCTGCACTGGCAATGCTAATCGATTTCCGCTGTTACTGTGTTCTATAACCGAATGCATGAACTTCGAACTATAGCTCTGTTTTTTGACGCTTCGAAGGCCTATGACTGTGTCCTGAGACAAGCAATAGTGGACAGACTACATGCAATGGGGGTGTCAGGAAACCTTCTTCGCTTCGTTCACGGCTTTCTCACAGACCGGTACATGGAAGTACGGTTGGGGAGTGTGCTAAGCGAAAAAAGAAGCGTCTCGAGGGGCGTTCCCCAGAGTAGTGTTTTGCCCCCTATTCTTTTTAATGTGGCTATGGCTGGGCTACCTGCAGCACTAAAAGTAGTTCGACAACGAGCTCAAGTATCCGTGTACGCGGACGATGTTTGCATCTGGTTGTCCGGATATCAACATAAGCGACGGGCAGTGATGGCTCAACGTAGTGTTCACACCATGCAGAAATATTTGTCCTCCGTCGGACTGACGCTCTCGGCCGAGAAGTCCTGTTTTGTTCATTTATTTCTTTTCCCTGGGAACAGGCGACGGTCCACCCGTGTTAATTTAACATTGGGCAGCCTGTCTATGCGTTAAGCCACTCACGTGCGGTTCCTTGGTGTCACCTTCGACAGCAGACTATTGGCGACGGGCAGTCGACATGACTTGTTTGGCTCTGCTTCCCCGTGTGAACATTTTGAGGAAGATCGCTGGAGCCAAGTGGGGGAATCACCCGGCGTCGATGATTAAGCTGCACTCAGCTCTGATTGTGAGTCGCATTCTTTACCACTTGCCTCTGATCTCCCCTTCAGAATCCCAGTATGAGCGCCTCGAAGCGTTGCATAGGAAAGGGCTGAGGATAGCAAATGGAGTTCCTCAGGGAGCGGCAAACGAGAAGGTAATACGGGGGAGCCAGTCTGCTACACTCCGCTTGATGGCGTCCGTGACAGAGGTTACTGACGCAGGTAATGCGTCTTGGGGAAACCAGTGCTGGAAGAGCAATAATACGGCGGCTTCGATCAAGGACGGCCTCTCATGCGCACACTGCTCTTAACACTCTGAGAATATTGTGCCATCAGTGGCTTCGGAAACTTCCCATCTCAATGCCGCCATGGTCTTACGAGAGCCTGTAGTGTCAGCTACATGTTCCTCACATGAGAGTCAAGCGAAACACGCCAGTGGAAGCAGCCAGATTTTTGGTTCTTGAACATTTGGAGAACACTTATCCCAATCACCTTCAAATTATTACGGATGGCTCAGTCGATCCGTACAGAGGGGTTAGTGCAGCGGCGTATATCATTCCTGATGCCCAGGTTTCCTGGGCAGCACGCCTGGATCATGTGGTGTCCTCCACCGAATCCGAGTGCATTGCCATCGCGGCTGCTTTGAGAAAACTTAAGTCGTATAAGCCGCAGGAAGTTGTAATTCTGACTGACTCAAAAGCAGCACTACAACTTTTGCAGCGTGGGATCCCCACGAAAAAGGACTGTCAGCGTTCCTTGCGGCTTGTGCAAGAACTTAGCAGCAAGGGTTTCAATGTGCGGTTTCAATGGATTCCATCCCATGTTGGCGTCAAGGGCAATGAGACCACTGATCAGATGGCACGGAGTGCGCTGCAATTTGCACCGACAGTTAAAGTTTCCCCCAATCACTGGAACGACTTCAGGCGAACAGTGGCCGAACATTTCAAGTCTATGGGAAATCCCTATCACCAGCCTTGCGTCACAAAGGGGCTTAGAAGATCGGAGGCAACATTGCTGTACCGCATCCAAACGGGCTCAGCGAAGACCACAGCATGGCTATTCAAGGTGGGCCTCGTGCGATCGCCTCTGTGTTCGTCATGTGCAGTGATAGGGGATGTACACCACTACGTAATGTGTTGCCCAGAGCATGATGTCGAGCGGACTGCAATGCTCTCAGCGATTCGAAAGCTGGCAGCCCCACACAGCACTCTGGACCACATCGTCTTTCCAAGGGGACATTGGATGCTGAGAAGAGACGTGTCACGCCTTCTCCTGAGCTTCCTTGAGGAGAAGGAGCTGGCAAACTTGTGGTAAAAGGACACTACCTTTGGCTAATTAGGAGGAGCTTGGGCGGAGCAATTGCCGGCATATCCAGCCAGGCTAACGCCGCCTGATCCCACAACAACAACCACCACCACCACCACTACTACTGCGACTAATATAATCATTTTATTATTGATCCTACTTCTGTCGTTTTTAATCTTTTCGCTTTCATCGTGACTTATAATTTTTTACACTTTTATATTAACATCAGTCCCTGCACTGTACCCAGCCAAGAACTTTTTTCTTACCCTGATTAATTCCCGGTACACTGAGTGGGTGTGTATTCATCACTAGTGATCACCATCATCATCAGTTGTGTTCAAGCGCGCCAACCAACCAATGATCCGTCATCTGTGAAGAAGGTAACGAGGCTTAGAACTTACGGAAGTCCTTTTTAACTTTTCGACTTTCTTCTTTGCTCTGTTTGGGTTAAGAAGGCTTCCCTACCGCATTTAAATTATTTTTATGGAGTGCTCTGTAGGTACGCTAGAAACATTTTTGATTAGCCGCTCCCGTCATCGGGTATGTGCCATTCACCAAGGAATGTCATCATCATCATCATCATCATTTATGCCAATGTGATGTTGAAGGAATGCTTCCAGTGCTGCTAAAGTACCACAGTTTCTGCGCCCACGAGTTTGCTGTGCAAAAGATTGGCGACTTTTGCAGCTCGCCGTCGGAGTCGCGTTTACCGAAAGAAAGCCGTGGTGCTGCAGCATTTAGCCCCTGCTACTGTGCAGAAGAACCGGTGTGCAAAGTTGCTGTGTGTCTTTGCAGAGACGGAGGACTTCGCCGGGATTCTCTTCCGCATAGCATCACAGACGCCGGCTACCTGCATTCAGAAAGATGTCAGCGCCAGCAGCAGCCGAACCAGAGCGGCAGCGACCAAAGCGTCCAGACAGGCAAGTGTACGTCCCCAGAGGCCGTAGAGCAGAGGCCTCCGCTAGTGCCCCACCATCGACACCTGCACAAGCGGAGGCAACGACTTCACATGGTACAGCAGAACGCCGAGGCGACACTCTCCGCGAAGATGCAAACTTTGGGCCGTATCGAGCGGGACTTCCTGGCCCAGGTGAAAGGGAAGGGTTCACGAGGCGTGGTGCGCCACCAACGAGCGCCAATACTGGTACAATGGAAAGTGCGATGGAAACCTGTGCGCCGCTTTCAGGGGGAGATGACGCCGGGTGTAGTGACGAGGTAGGCCTGGAAAATCCACCGGACGATGCTGCCGAGGCGATGCCGCACTTGGACCAGGTTGGCAGTGCTCGCCAGAAAATGGCATGTACGCCAACTGAGAGGCCTCGGTGTGCAATTTCACTGGATTCCGTACGGTCGGGCTCTGAACGCACACATTCTAATGAAGATGGCGGTTACAAAAGGGAAAGAACCTGCCGAGAGAATAACGCTGATTCGGAACGCGCGTGGAATCCCACTTCTCAGGAATGTGTCGCTCCAAAAGTTCCGGAAGGTATCACCGCGTCTTCAGAGGTACACAATGCACCTGAAGTGGAGATCGACTACACCAAGTTCGAATACCTTACTCCCACCCTCTCGCAACCGAAGTACGCACACATTCTCGAGATGTACGACTTTCCCGCCGAGTTCGAGACGGAAGACCTGGAGTCAGCGCTGTCGTCGAGCGAACACCAATTCACGATAAAACGGGTGGATGACACACACGCGCTAGCCGTGTTTTCCACGCCGCTTGCGGCCACACAGGCCCTCGGCCTGCGCACTCCTCTTGTGAAGATGAGGCGTATTTCCGAGGCCTGCACTCAGTCCAGGGTGAAGGTGAGACGTTACGGCGAATTCCTCACGCCGTTCAAGTCCCGGCCAGAGACGTCCGCTGCTGTGGCCGTCCGATTGCTGAGCGGCTCCTTGGGTGTGCGCGCACAAGTGGACCCTGAAAGACAGCAGAGGGAGCTGCGAGGAGCTAAAGGAAAGGGAAAAAGTGAGGGAAAGCGTTTCGCCGGCTCTGCGAGCTACGGAGACGTGCCGTGACGCCCTTCTTCTACGGGGCCGGCCGTCGCACAGTCCGGGGGAGCTTCTGATGGGTTCAAGCCATCAGGTCCGTCATCGTTTGGCGTTGTCCACTGGAGCCTTCGTGAGGCCGTCCCTACCGTTCCCTGTGGGTCAGTTGTGTTGGTGTCAGCAGCCATCGTGCTCAGTGGTGTCTGCTTAGTTAACCAAGGTACTCGCGGTTCTGGAATATGCAAACTGTCTGTAGTGCGGCTCATTTTTTCTCTCATCAATAGCATTGTTAAAGAAAGTTGCACTTGCTCCCGCGTCCTTATAACCTGCAAATACTTGGCAGCAAAGGGCACTATCAGTGGACGGTTTGTAAGTGCAATAAAGCTTCCATTTGGACAAAGTGTGGTGAATTACGCTTGCTTCCGTTTGACTGGAAAACGCGTGTTTTCCAGGGATCTGTTGAAGCCGGTTTTACAAGATGATGAAGTTGAACGGGCTGGCTGCATACATGCCTGTCTGCTGCGCATTCAGCGCTCTAAGACAAAATAACAGCTGTGTTCTTGCCTAATGCTGTTGGTGAAAGGGAGGAGCTGCACCCGGCACGAAGTATTGTCTGTCTTACTTGCTTTAAGTTATTCCACAAAAATCGTAATCCTTGCTGATTGCGTGGAGTCACCGAGCCACCAATTGATCGACGGTCTACACTTGCAATTTTCTAGGTGCGGAGTACCTTAGGACCGCACAATGTCCGTCCGCGTCCATGCGCGTAGCATTTACAATCGCAAAACATCCCACAGGCACCGGCAGGATTCGAGCCTGTGTCTGGTAGACCAGACAGAGTTGGTGTCAGTTGTCCTGCCCACTGGGCTACGACTGCGAGTTAGTACCCGAGAGTCAAACGGCTTACTTGCTCGCCTGTAACGGTGCAGAGTACCTTAGGACCTTCCAATGTCCGTCCGAGTCCATCCGTGCGCACACCACCATCAAGAGAAAATCAATCGAAATTCGATTTGAGCCGTGGGTTGCCGTTTTATTTAGGGAACAACCAAGATGCACCTTACGGCTCAAATTGAATGATGGTCGGGGCGCAAATAGGATGTCACTCGGTGCGCAACTTGGATGTCATTTCGAGTCCCCGTACTCCGCAGTAGTGGCCGTAAAACAAAGTGGTCGGGCGAACTGAGTGGCCGTTCTGTTTCCTTGTTTGCTCTCACTTTATTTAATTATGCTCTTGCATGATATATTCCCAGTTCGCAATTACAGTGGAACCCCGGTGATACGTCCCCCGGAGTTACGACGACCCGCTTCTTACGACGGATCACTGCGGTCCCGATGAACTCCCCTTAGAAACAAAGCATTAAAAACTCCGATGATATGACGCTCGGGTGCACGCGGTCCGCTTCATACGACGCAACCTGGCGAGGATAAACCGGCGCTTTTTTTTCGTGCGTTTCTCGTTGGCGAATTTCTCTAGTGCGGCGTCGTCCATACCTTTTTACCCTCCGTAGCCTTTTTTTTTCGTCTATGTGCGGCTTTTCTATGTACCGCTGGGGTCCTGCGTGATAATTCTTGCGTTTCCCCTTCAAACCTTTGCAGCCAGTTCTGGTAAGTCTTCTTACTTCTGCGCGAAAATTTTCACCTGGGCCCGCAAACGTCTCAATTCCTCTTAAGCTACGAGTTTCGGATTTCATCATCGCTTTCGTAATCGAACTGAACATCCGGGGAGCAAAAGTTGGATTCGCCCATCTCCTGGGAGGGACGCCGGGAGGTTGAGCACGAGGGCGAAGGTCGTCGGAGCACCTACCTGCAGACGCCTCGGACGTGACCAACTCTGCCGGAACATCTCCTTAATTTTTGGCAGTACAGTTGTAGAGTCGATTAATCGGTACCCGCACTGGCCACACGGCTGGCGCGGCGTAGTAAGTCCGGAGAAGCGTGTGAGGTGTACGAAAGGAGGCCCGAGCTCCGGGGCGCGCGCTACCCGATGGCGACGGATTATTTTTATGGACCGGCCCGATGTCGTTCGCCAGTCCGACCACTTTCTCGACAGTTAGTAACGTGCAGGCGTCGACAAACGTAGTTTGAACACGTTCTCGTAAATTTACCGGACTTTGTCCTGCTGGAAACTGCCTGGCTTCGTTGGTGTGCGTTTAAAGGAGTCCCTGTCCCTAACAGAAAAAGCTTCCTGTAAACCGGTAACGGCTGGCACAAAGCCAGTGAGACAAGCATTTCGTGATATTCACAAATCCTTCCTTGTTCGAATTACTTATGACGGCACCCGTACCTTCCATGACAAGTCTTTCGGGAATGCGATCTAACGTAATGTGCAGGAGGACTTGATCCAGAAAATCTCGGTTACCGTAGAATGCGACGTATATGTACTCCTGGCTCCAGAAAGACATTTGCCTTTAGGTACGTTCGTTCGAATGTCACGCCATTCCAGCCCTAACCGACACTGTAATCAAGATCGACACTACGAGGAATCCATCTTAAAAGCTAACTCTTGAGAATGCATGGGTTTCCCTAAGGCCCTCCGTCGCGTCAACCATGGACGCAGGACCATTCAAGAGGACTGTGATTTGGGCGAGTTGGTGAACGTTCATGGTTGAAAATCAGCGCGGAAAAAACAAAGCACAAAAAAGGAACGAGAAGTAGGCAGGACAGCGCTGCACTCACAACTGGTTTATTTTGAAGAAATCGCTAGTAATATACATAAATCAGTCTCCCACGTGGCGGTAAATTATTACAACGAATAAACAGAAACAAAAAACGCAATCACTCATCGGTCCCCACAAGTGTAATCTATTGGTTTACGTGGTAATGCAAGGGCGTCACTCAGATAAGGAAGTGGTCTTTAAAGATACCAAAAGTGTGGTCGAGACACAGAGAGAAAAGGGAAATTATCGAGGCCTTTCAAATCAGACGATCTGCCGACCGATGTATAAGTATGCTCACTACTGCTGCGTGACCGGGAATACGCTTATCTGAGTGACACCCTTGCATTACCACGTAAACCAATAGATTACACTTGTGGGGACCGATGAGTGATTGCGTTTTTTTTTGTTTCTTTTTATTCGTTGTAATAATTTACCGCCACGTGGGAGACTGAGGTATGTATATTACTAGTGTTTTCTTCAAAATAAACCAGTTATGAGTGCAGGGCTGTCCTGTCTACTTCTCGTTCCTTTTTTGTGCTTTGTTTTTTCCGCGCCGATTTTCAATCATGAAAGCGCCATTATTGGGCTCCTAGAGAGAATCAACTTTTACTGAGCCCTTTAAAGAAGGTGTGTGCGCGCAGGCACCAGATGGGGTGGTTCCCTAGTCACGGGCACCCATATGTGTCCGCAGCTCCTAGCCCCTGGCCCCACTCCGTACTGAGTGGCGAGTCGGGGCTGGACCAGCGAGGTCTCCCATCGCTCGAGGGGGGTTAAGATAAGGGGTGGGGAAGGGAAGGGAAGGTGGGGGGGGGGTCTTGAGCTTGTGCACTCCCCTATGATGTGCGCGAGAGTGCCTCTCTTCTCCTTGCAGAACGGGCACGAGCCCCGTCCTCGGCCAGGTACATCCTGTTCAGGAGCACAGGATGCGCTAGCGACCCCGCTTGCATGCGACGAACGATCGTCTGCTGTCGTCTGTCCAGCCGCGGATGCGGACCAGGAAGCCCACATCGCTCGTTTCGGTACATTTGGACAATGTCTTTGTAGCCCGTGGCGGGGTGCGGTTAGCTCGTCCTCGGACCCGATTGACATTTCTCGGGCATGGTGGTCGGCCAGGAGGTTGGCCTTCCACCTGCTAAGTCCGCCGGGCTTCTCTTCCGCCCCTCAACTCACGTTATAATTTAACGTTCCAACTGCGTCGTCACTGTTTGCGGCTGCGGAAGTGACCGGAGGTATGAAGCGGAACTGAGGTGTGGAAAACCGCGGGCAGTGGTGGCGAAGAAAGTGGAGTTACATATAACCAGAATATATTGGTATATGTTGTTAGGGGCCTTGCGAATGTGGAGCTCGTATATTTGCGCTGAAAAAAGAATGGAGGACAAAATATTTTATAAAGCAAAGCTTTCTACCTCTACCAGCCAACGGTTCCTTGGTGTCGAGCGGGACGAGAAACTCCCAACGCGGCCGGGGAGGGTGGTTTTCACTCACGGAGCACAGTGTAGATGGCGCGGCAAATGGTTACCCCCAGAAAGGCACCTGGGCCTTATTACCCAGCGTTTCCCGCGCGCAGGTGCTGCTTACACTGGCGGCCGCGTCGGCGGGACGGCTTTGTCGTCTGCTTTAGCAACAGTTTTTTGGGGCCTGTTTTGGCGCAGCTTCGCGTCCACTGCGCGCTTCCTTCGCACGGCTTGATTAACTTGTTCGACAGCACCTCCTCGGTAACCCGCACACGACGGAATTAAGTGGTCGCACGGCAAAGATACACGGTAAGAATTGGTTTGCAGGGAGGGAAAACAAAATATAGAGACCACATACAGACATCTGGCCGCTAGAGAAACGCTACCTTTTGCGCACTGCTTGCTACGAATGGGTCCCCTTTTTCTAAATTGGTGAATACCTGTCCGGTTGTGTTTTAAGAGGTATTAAACAAGGCGAAAGGAGCAACTGATTCTGATAAATAGCGATTATCACAGTTCTCTAGGCTTTCTCGCGATTCTCAAACTAAACTAGACTAATTTAAATCGGCATAAATTGGAATCACCAAGGTCACATTCCGAATTGTTTCGGTGTCTGCGCTTTTGTCGCGTGGTGGTGTAGCCCCGAGCAAGCACATCAGGATGGCTAGGGTCCGCTGTCTCGCACTTCGAAAGACGCTCCTCTCCATTTTCTCTCTGACGACGCACGGCCGGGCTGCAGCGGTGGCGTCGCCCTCCGCTCTAGCCCTGCCGTGGCCGCCGCTGCTGTGTTCGGGACTCCGCCCCCGCCAATTGGAGGTGATGGCGCGCATAATCTCTCATTTCACTCTTTGTAGAGCCAAGTGGGTGAATTCAAGTGACGTCGCATGGGCAATTGTTGTGGGTGTCGTTTAAAGCTTTGCTTTCCAACCACCTTCACAGCGTGGAATGGAGCCATTTTTTTAACAGTATCCTCTAAAAAAACAAGCAGTAAAATGCTTTGTACTTGCGCGAACAAAAAGAAATGTGCAGAAATTGCAAGAATTATTCACTAAAGCGCAAGCATTCTTGCTTCGCTTGTCTTTATGGCGAATTTTTGTTTAGCCAATTCGCTTGCTTATCTGATTTATTTTTAGCAAAGGGTTACACGGTGTGTTTTTGCTGTTTTTTTTCTTTAACATTTCCTTCTTCCAAGGACTTCCATGAACATCGTTATGAAGATTAAATCTGTTATCACGAATTTTTGTGCGGACACAAGGCGTTACACGTTTGGTGCTGTGAGGTACTCGGCAAACAATGCTGACGAATTAAAAAAAAAGAAAAAAGAACACTAACGTGTTTTTTTTTTTTTCGCCAATGTTTGCCGAAGCGCGAAACTGGCAGTTTTTATTCCAGGACGCTGAGCTTTGCGTTTTCCTGGGCTCGAGGGGATGGTGAAAAAAAAAATTCCCGGGCCATCTCCACTAACGTGAAACCTGGGGGAGGGGCGAAGCATGCAGCGTACTTTAAGTGTATTCTTGGCACCTTGCCATTTTTGCCAACGGAGATGAAACCGTCGGGTGTGTAGAGGCATACAGATTGGCTGTAAAACTCTTGTCTTTGAGGCATGAAGCTCTTTAGCGCGAGCCGTAAACGAGTGCCCCAGTGTTTTCTTACTAGCGTTACTTCTAAGCTGCGAGCCGTAAGCGGAGTGTCCCTGTGTTTTTTTTATACGCGTTACGTTCTAGCGCGAGCCGTAAACGAGCTTCCCTGTGTTTTAGTACCGTGACTACATGAGACGACCATTACGACGACGACAGGAGATGCCAACAGCCCCAGCCCCTAAGGGGCTTCTCCCCTAAAAAGGGCAGTATCTGTATTTGTAGTACAACCGCGAATGTTCTGCGCAAGGCAGACCATTCGTTCGCGTCGTTCGCTTCGTCCGTTCCATCTAGGAGGAAAACTATGCCAACACGTGACACCGCCTTCGCGGTGGAGGGGGAGTGCACGCGCTAGAACACGGCACGGCCATGTCCCGAGTCAGTCCGCAAGCAGACCAATAAAAAGTGGCCTCGTTCTTTCCTAATCCTGGAGGGTTTCGGAGAGGGAAGGGGGGGGGGCACAGTGAAAGCACCACGCGTGGTCGTCTGTTTTAAGGCAAATTTACGCGACGGATTTGAAGCGCAAATGAAGCTCATTTTCTACCGTTCTTCACCCGACCTTTCTTTTTATCGCCTGCGGCAGTGCCTTAGGCACGCCGAGGCCTGTCACACAAACGAAGACTCGGCCAAGACAGCTTTCACGGCTGCAACTGCGCGCAGTCTGTCCTGAAATGAAACAGAAGGTGGCACTTTGACTGCTGGCGCGTTTCTGCGCTCGTTTGTTACACCTCGCTGGCGACAAATAGAATCCGGGCGCACTCTGGCCGTGCCAGGCGAAGGTTATTGGCTCCCGGGCGTCGCACCGAACATTGGTGGCGGCGCCGCTGGCATTCTTTCGTTTTTCTCCTTTTTCCTTTCCTTTTCTTCGGCCGTGGTGCGCAGTAATTGTAAAGTAAGCGTTGACCCGACCGGATCGATTCGATTTGTCTCTGGCCGACCGATTCTCGTCTCCCGTTCAGATTGGAAGCCGCAGTTTTTTGGGAAAGCTGGCGATACTGGTGCACAGAGTTTCTCAACGAGTGGTAGTAGTCCTCTACATGTATAACTGACACACAGTAGTGGATTGCATTGACGATCATCTCACTGAAAAGCGATTCAAAGTTTTGGGTAATAGTCGATTACATCTCGCGGAGCTTACACCTCATGTGCACATCGCAAATCAGCTGTCTCGCCTCTTCTGCTTCATTTTTGTCACTCGAAAGGGGTGATTGTTTTTCCGTCTTTACATCGGATACCGTCCGACGCGATGCGGGAGAACTAGTACCGTATTTACTCGCGTAATGATCGCACTCTTTTTTTTCCCAGAATATGAAGCAAATTTAGGGGTGCGTTCATTACGACGCGAGGTAATGTTTTTGCGAAAAAAGTTTCAGCGCAGAAAACGCAAGTAAGTTGCAGGTCAGAATTTTTACGATAGGTCTCATGAACATAATAACCACAATAAAATCGCCAGCCGCATTGAAAAGTGACGCATAATGCAGCGTTTTTATGAATTACCGAACACGCCGAAACGACTTTCCGGCGAGGTGAGAACAGGTCGACGAATAAGTGGCTGCTGCTGTCGCAGTGCGGGGCATCAAAACAGACACGGCTGCCGACGCAGCAAGCTGAGCGCGTTTTTTTTTCTTTCTCTTGTGAGTACATTATGTGCATTTAGTTAGAAGTTCTTCCGCCCCAATAATGAACTCATGCTTGCCGATATCGCTAATATCGGAAAGTTTGCGGCAATAACGTAGCCATGTCCGCTTTGAAAGAAGAGGAAACATAGGTAAGCACGACCATCGTCAGCTAGACTTGGCCCACATACGACATATGGCTGCGGCAAGTTCTGGGTGCGATCACTGCGCTTGAAATATAAAAAGTCACATTGTGACGATGCACTTCAGGGGTGCGATCATTATGCGAGTAAACACGGTATAAACCTGCTGTACCAAATGATGGCGCTGCCCTCCGCAACCGATTGCGTCAGTTTGGTTGTCCTTGTAGTTGAAGCAGCGGCGCAAAATTGACGCTTAGCGGGTATACATGCTTCCCCCTCTCAGTGCCAGCTTTCTGTGCCGTTTTCTCCCGCTTTTTTATTGTCATAGGAGGAACTATTTCAACGACTGCGCACAGACTAGTCTCGCCACAGCTTCGTTGTTTCTGGAACGACTTACTTGGTGAAGGTCTCCGGCTCCACGTAGCACTCATTCATTGTGAACATTTCATTTCCCAGAACCACAATATACGCAGTAAGGTGCCGAGAAAGTTTGGTCGTTTTTACCTACTCTTTTAGATGCGACGCATCTCATTCACTCGCCTTGTCCCTGAATCCATCCGGCGTTGTTGTCGGCGTTGTCAGCGTCCACCCCTCCCCCATTCTCCTCGCCGCGCCAGCTGCGCTCTCCGCCGCTCACCCCCTCTCCTCTCCGATAGCGAACACTCTCTCGCGAGGGGCATTGGATTGGCTTGACTTGGCTTGGCTTGGATTGGATTGGATTGGAACTCTGCGATGCTTCGCATCACCTCAGGGTTTCGGGAAGATGGTGTAATTATCGTTTTTCGTTTAGTCAGCGCGGGCCATGACTGCTCTCGACTGTTCTCCGTGCATGAAAAATTGGCCAGTCTGAACACTTGTAAACCTATAGTTATCATGAGCGAAATGTCTGTTGGCTGTATTTTGCAAAGCACAAGCGCACAGTGTTTCGTGAAAGTCAGGTCACACCGGACACTCCGGCGGCGGCGTGCTATCCACGGTGAAGCTGAGTGATCGAGCGCCGGCGAAGCAGCAGCCGTTCAAAGCTCGCGTGGTGCCGCAGCGGCGAGGCTCCGAACGAGCGCGCCTGCAGAGACGTCTCTCCGCAGTCACACGTGCGGCTATCACGCTCCGGCGGCTCAAGGTCATTGCGATGCTACGAATGGCCGTGCGAGACATGGCATAGTAGAGCTTTCGCTTTAAACGAAAGGACGCAATACTTCACGGGCGATTGTCAAGCCCCAAAGAAGCTAGCGCGCTGGTTTCCGCTGGCGGCCCTTAGTTCCGCGCACATACTGCAAAAGCCGTGCTGGCGATTTCGCGCGGAAAAAGGCCCTTGCGCTCGCCGAACAACGCATATATATCCTCTGCCAAGGTAGCAGAGGAAGTAAAAAAAAAAATCAAGAAGACAGGAGACAGCTCTTGCGCCATCGGCGAAATTGACATCACGCCCGAGCCCGATTTTCGATTGCCCCCCTTCGACGTGACGTCCCGGTGCGCAGGGTGTCCCGACCGTCGCCCCCCAGAGGCCCCACATTTCCCCGTTATTGCACCACGTAGTGCAATCAGCCGCTCGTGGTTCGCCAAATTGTCACTTCGCACCATGCCGTGGCGGGAGCGGCCTGTACGTGGTATAGGTAGGAAAAGCTCACCCGCATGCCAAAGCTCGCAAAAGACCACGCGGCAAAAATAAAGGAGCGAATGAAATGAGGGAAAGTACAGAATCTCTCCGCGGAGAGGAAAAGGGAGGGAACAGAGTGTGGGGGCACCGAACAATACATCCAATACGTTACCTTTCTTTTTTCTTCAATGCTCTTTTCTTCCCCGGCGATACCTGTGCCCTCTGTCGAGCGGCAAAACTTCGCCTTGTGAATATTTTCAGTTTAATAAACGCTTTCTCTCTCCTCTATCGTACCTGGAGGTGTCATCTGGCGCGGTTGGATGGCGACATTGTACACATGCGCGTTTCCACACTCCTTTATTAAAGACGATAGACTTTCTTGGGCTACATAAACGCAGAAATTTTGGTCTGTCCTTATGTCAGTCTGTCCGTCTGTGAACCGATTCAGCCACCCGGCCAGAGGGAAACAGGAGCTGCGCAATAGTCGTATACACCCACAGCAAAATCTAAACGTTGAAGTACGGTGGCAATGTTCATATTTGTCAACATTGTTGAACGAGAACAAAACATTACGCAAACATAAGGCGGAAAATCAATACATGAATGATATTTGCAGTGTTCCTTTTATAAAAAACGTGGTTGGTCCCTCTTCCATAGGAACCGGTAAAACACGAAAGTGAAATGTGCCTTCACAGGAGCAGCTGAATGTTTATTGTGCATCGGCGATATGAACTTGCACGTCGCTATTTATATTTCGTCGGTATGGCACCGTTATAAGCATCAACGTTAGACACTGGGTTGGACGCGCCGCAGCATTGCGTAAATCCGACTGAAACCACAGGCGCTCGCAAACCGTATACGTGCGAACGAAACCGAACGGGTTGTCAGCGAATCTTTTTGGTGAAAACGCCGTCCGCTGCAGCGAAAGGAGCAGCGGACCGTGCCAGAAGCGCGACATTCGTAATTCGTCGTCGATCTTACTCCGTGGTCGTTGCCTTACAGGCTTTTCCGCAGGTTACTCTGCTATTATACACGTAAGTGCTCGCATCGTGGCGCCAACTGTTTGCGTTCATTAGCGTCATGCTGCACTACTCCTCTTCGGCTATCCTAGACGGCAGCACCATCTGAAGGAGTGGATATAAGGCGCATTTGTCGTCCTGTTTACGCGTCCATTCATAACGCAGTAGGGAGCGCGTTTCGTACCTCCCGTTGCGGCGAAAGAGTTCGTGGTTCAAATCCAGGCGCAGCCGCGTCAAAAGACGTTTTGTAGCGTTAGCTACACTGGCCGAGGTTGAGCAGTTTCGCGTTGGCCGTGAAGGGCCGTACTGCGCAAGCGCGAATAGCATGAGACTGGCTTGGCTTGGTTTTTGATTGGATTGGATTAAATTGGATTGTATTGGAAATCCAGTCCAATTGTAGTACGGGTGTGTAGAGAATTGGGTCTCCACATTCGCCAGTCTGCGCATTCCAGAGGAGTGACGTCATAGCCGTGGCAGAAGCACTGGAGCCGGCGCGTGCCCACCTGTGCGCCTGCGTTGCGCAGTAGCCAAGTCTGACGCTACGCCGGAGCCGCTTGATAGCAGTTTCGCGTGGCTCCTGGAGAGACGTGCTGCTCATGCGGGAGGATCAGTGACTGGACCTGACTGGACTGGACTGAATTGGATTGAATTGGAAATCGTTTTAGCAGCAGTAAGCATGATAATCAGCTAATCCTAGACAACCAGGAAACCTAAGAATAAACAGCGGAACCTTAGCTCACGCTACGTATATCCTGGCATAGCCGAGCTAAGCCACTGCTGATTTTTTTCTTATGATGTCATTGTGATGTCAGATCTTGGTGGACCGGCCCCGGCATAAAACACTTTCGTGTTAAAAATTCCCGTATGCCTGGCTTTTGCGATAGCGAATGGCAATACTACATCAACTGCAGCCTTATATACTCACAGCTAAATCTAAACGTTAAAGTCCGGTGTCAATGTTCGTACTTGTCAACATTGTTGAACAAGAACAAGACATTACGCAAACATAATACAGAAGATTAGTGCATAAGTGATATTTGCAGTGTTCCTTTATAAAAAAAATAATGGGTGCTTGGTTTTAGCGATAGCAAATGAAATACTACATCAACTGCAGAATATTGTCACAGCCTGCTGTTTCCCGCAGTACCTGGCGGCATTTAAAAAATCAAACGGCGACAGCAACGAGAGATTCCACTAGATAGCTTCCACGCTCCGCTTGGAACGCACGTGGAGAAGGGCGACGTGGCTCTACAAACGTTGTAGTAGGGCGCCTCGATTCACGCGCGTCTCCGCCGTACGGCAGCGCTGGCATCGAGGGCACCCGGCCTGGAGCAGTGGAACGCGGTAAAATTAAATTCACTTGATCAAACCTCCAGCGTGTTTACCTTGGGAGGAGCGCGACGAGAGAGGAACAGCATGAGAGGTGAGCGGGAAAGCGAAGGAATGCATTTACTTGGCAAATGTCGACTATCGTCTTTCATCGACATCTGCGACAAAAGAAGCAGATACGCGGTCATTTTTTTTCTTTTTAAGTCGTTTTAAGGCGACAACCTCGGGACGAACCGTACGAACTACTGTGGTATACGGTAATCTTCATAATCGCATATTCGCACTTGAGAATTGTCGCTGTTGACATCAGATCACCTTGGTGGTTGTACGGGAATTCCAACGACCAGAGTTTAAGGCCCCAGAAAAGCTTGCTTTGTCGGCGGCGTTGACCGTAAGCGAAAGTTTGGCGTGAGCGAAAAATTAGCAGTGGCTTAGCTCGGCTATGCCAGAATATACGTAGGGTGCGCTAAGGTTCAGCAATCCAATCCAATCCAATCCAGTCCGTTCCGGTCCAGTCGCTGCTCCTCGCGCATGCGCATTACGCATGACAGCTCTCCAGGAGCCACGCGAAACGGATATCAAGCGGCTCCGGCGCACCGTCTGACTTGGCTACTGCGCAACGGAGGCGCACAGCTGGGCACGCGCCGGCGCCAGTGAGTCCGCGGCGGCTGTGACGTCACTCCTCTGGAATGCTCAGACCGGCGATTGTGCAGACCCAATTCTCTACACACCCGTACTCTAATTGGATAATTGATAATTGGATTAGATTTCCAATCCAATCCAATCCAATCCGATGCTCCTCGCGCTTGCGCAGCACGGCCCTTCAAGGTCCACGCGAAACTGCTCAACCTCCGCCAGTGTAGCTTACGCTACAAAAACAAAATTGGTCATTCACCCTTTCCCGAAGTCAAACGTCGAACCACCACGTTGGGCGCAGTGCAAAAAGATCTCTGCGGTAGGCTTTCTATTCGATCGCGGCTAGGAAAATGGCTGAATGAGTAGTAATCAAGGCCCCCACTTTCGCGCCAGCTGACTTCTCGCTGCGTTTTTGTTGCTTGCTTCCCCCAGATGTCGTTTTTTTCAGTCCCGTTTTTTGTACTGAACACTTTCGCTAATGCGTTCAGTTTGGTCTCCCTCGGCTATAAAGAGAGGCGCCTCCAACTTTCTTCCGGCATGCAGCGCGCGGAAGCCGCCGATCCGCGTTTCGGGCGTTCGACGTAAATAATAGAAGGGCTCCCTAGAATGTACACACAGCATGTGTGTTGCACCCCACCCAACGTTCACTCGGAGTTCTTGCACTCAGCCGAACACTGTAGACGGGTGCGTGCACGGAAGCCGACTCTAGCTACGACTCCTCCCGATAAGGCGCCACAGCGCTGCCGGAGCTCTCGGGTCGATCGGAAATCTGGCACGCCGCTCGCGCGAGCTGAGAGGGAACAAGTGCTTTCTCCAGCCGTGCCAGCGATGGGCGAATCCCTCGTCCAATTTCATTTTGTCCGATTCAACGGCTGCGGTGGCGCGCCGGCCGCCACCTCGTTCAAACTTTCCCGCCCTGTGTGTGCGTGCGTGCATACGCGATGCCGCCAGTTGGTTCCGCTGCCTCGCTTATCTCTCCGTGCGCCGCATGGCTGACGTTAGCGTCACTAAATAGAGGCTTTTAGGCTATCGCCACTCTTTTCTCTCGCTGTTATGTGCCGCCAGTATTTTCATTGGTCGGTCGGCACCACGGGATACATATGGGCGCAGCCATTTTGTTTCTGGGTTCCTCTCTCTCTCTCTCTCTCCTCTCTCTCTCTCTCTCTCTCTCTCTCTCTCTCTCTCTCTCTCTCTCTCTCTCTCTCTCTCTCTCTCTCTCTCTCTCTCTCTCTCTCTCTCTCTCTCTGCTGCGGGGACACTAACTAGAGCGGGCGGTCGCCCTCTGCCCGTCACAACCGGCGGCGGTTTGGTTGGGAGAGATGGCAACACTGCAAGCCAGAAACAAAATGGCCCCCAGACGCTTCCCGGTGAACGAAGTGGCGATACTCTTAAGCGTAACTTATTTAGTAAAGCTAGCTGCAGGCGGTGCGCCATTTATCTTCCGCGAACAATAATTCGGGTGCCTCTTTTTCGGATTTAACTTCTTTGTCTCCGTCCCGCAGTTACCAGCGCACGTGCAGAACCTCGGCAGGCCGTGACGAGGTCATTGTACCGGATGTTTGGCCCAATATTGCATTCGCGAGGACCGATCAGTGCGTTTCTTTTTAATGCGTTAGCACTGTTGCAAGGCAAGACAACGTCATCAGCAAATCTGAGGTTACTGAGGTATTCTCCATTAACCCTTACTGCCACGCGTTCCCAATCCAACGTTCTTAATATTTCTTGTAAACGTGCTGTGAATAACATTGGAGAGATTGTGTCTTCTTGTCTGACGGCCTTTCTTATTGGTATTTTACTGCTCTCCTTATGGAGGATGATGGTAGCTGTGGAGCCATTGTAGATATCCTCTAGTATTCTTACATAATGCTCATCTACCCCCTGTTTCCGTAATGCGTGAATGACTGCTGAGGTTTCGACCGAGTCATGCTTTCTCATAATCTATGAAGGATATATATATATATATATATATATATATATATATATATATTATATATATATATATATATATATATATATATATATATATATATATATATATATATATATATATCATGCATTACGTCGATGATTGGCAAGCTGCTTGAACAAACGCTAAATTCCCGTTTTTACTATTTCCTACACCGTTCCGGACTCCTTTATCCACATCAGTATGGCCTTACCGTGGGACGCAACACAACAACCGCTTTGTTTGACTTGAGTAGCTGTCTGCAACAGCATCGAGACCATGGTGATATGTCTCTTGTTATATTCGTTAATTTCGCTGGGGCATATGACACTATTTGGCACCCCCGATTATTGTACTTTTTCCGCTCACACAATTGCCTTCAAAACATCTGTGAGTGCCTACAATCTTTGCTTGAGGGGCTCACCGTTGGTTATGAGACGTTTTCAGGAAAGATCACCCATGCTACCACAAAGAGGTCTCCTCAAGGTTCTCCCATTAGCCCCCTTTTGTGGAATGCCTATGTTTTTGACATGCGCTGCATTCCTATGCCAGAAGACACGTATTTAGAGTAGATGACACTGTTATCGTCATTCACGCGTGCACGCGCCGTCAACTAGAAGCCATTGCCCACGAAACGCTTGCCAAGATTACTCCTTGGGCAGAGAAGGTGAAGCTAAGGCTCAACCCTTCCAAATGTTCTTGCCTTCTCGTTTCAAGAGGTGACCGAGGTGCGATACGGAAGCGTACCATCAGAATTCACGGCGTAACCCTCGAGCAAGTCACCGAAACGAAACTCCTGAGAGTCGTATTTGACAACCACCTAACCTTTGTGGCCCACACCAGCCATTTAAAATCAATGTTGAGAAAGTGTATGCTTCACTCATTACATTTGCACGCATGCACACCCTCGTCAACCGTTCTCATCTGCGTCAACCGCATCATCTCGTCGTTCTTCCTGCAATTTCCTATGCCGCTCCCGCTTGGCGGCACTTAAATAATAGTCTGAGAGCTCGCGTTCACTCATTGCTTAGATCATCATTGTTTGCCATCACGGGGGCATACAACACGACGAGGACAGCAGCCCTTGAGGTTATCGCCAACGCGCTCCCGTTACACATTCACCTTGACATCGCGGTGCGCATCTTTTTACTGTTTCATCGTCGACAATCAATCACATTCCACTCTGTTTCCATCGGACCTGCCGACGTAGACTTTCCCATCGGCCTAGCCACTCACTCTGCGCTACGTCTTCGTGTCCGAAGTGGCCGCCTGACCCGCACGGAGGCGAACCAGCGACTTCACCTCTCCGCTCTCCACGCTTTCACAGACGGTTCCCACACACCCACTGCGGCTGGAGCAGCCATTCTCATTCTGAACGGACCCGACCGCGTGCATGCCGTAGGAAGGTTCCGTTTAGTTTCTCCCAACACATCATTTGACGCTGAAGTGATAGCCCTGCAAAAACTCACCAAAGTTGCTCCTGGACAATAGGCCTTCCTCTCCTGTCAATATATATATACTCTGACAGTCTTTCTATACTTCTGGCACTCAACAATCCTTTCAATCAGTCCTCCACAATTCACCAATTGGAACAGGACATTCCCTTACTCTCGAGCTCGGTCCCCGTGGACTTGTACCATGTGCCAGCGCGCTCGAACGTGTGGGGGAACGAAATCGCGGACACAGTCGCGTGAAGTGCTGCTACGAGAGGACAGGATGTGTGCGGGAAAATATTCAAACACATGGTGCGCTCGTCGCTATTGAAGGCAGGTCGCCTAATGTGGCAGGAGACGTGGTCAACAAACAACGGTGACACAGAATTATTCCGCTGGACGCCGAGTGTTCTCAATCTGCCTGCTTCTTTTCCGCCGTCTAAGAAACTCACCCACCATATATAACTGGACATGGCCGATTCCCTCACTCTTTCTAACGTCTCGAATTTACGCCGGATTGCCTGTGCTTTTGCGGCGCGGCTGCCACTTCCGTCTCTCACTATCTGACGCAATGTTCAAAAACGTCGTCGTACATTTAACGACTGCTTCGCCTTGTGTGGCCACCGCTTGAACCGCCAAACCTTCGGCATCTATCGGATAATTCTCAAGCCATCCAGCTCTTAATCGAGCTCGTAGACTTCATTTCTCGTTCCCTACCCGAGGTGTGATGCCGGTGTGTATCGAATGGTCTTTCATCGGTGCCTTCCCACCTACAAGCCTGTGCATCCCTGCATGTCACTTGTGATCTGCGCGGTTCGCCAGTGCGCGCTCTTTTTTTTTTTTTTGTAGCGTAAGCTACACTGGCCGAGGTTGAGCAGTTTCACGTGGACCTTGAAGGGCCGTGCTGCGTGAGCGTGGGGAGCATTGGATTGGATAGGATTGGGTTAAATTGGATTGGATTGGATTGAGAATCCAATCCAATTTGAGTGCAGGTGTGTAGCGAATTGGGTCTGCACATTCGCCGGTCTGTGCATTCCAGAGGAGTGACGTCACAGCCGCGGCAGACGCATCGGCGCCGGTGCGTGCCCATCTGTGCGCCTCCGTTGCGCAGTAGCCAAGTCAGATGGTGCGCCGGAGCCGCGTGATAGCCGTTTCGCGTGGCTACTGGAGAGCCGTGCTGCGCATGCGCGAGGAGCAGTGACTGGACTGGACTAGACTGGACCGGACTGGACTTGATTGGATTGGAAATCGTTTTAGCAGCAGTAGGCATGGCAATCAGCCAATCCTAGACAACCAGGAAACAAAGAATAACCAGCTGAACCTTAGCTCACGCTACGTATATCCTGGCATAGCCGAGCAAAGCCACTGCTAATTTTTTCTTCTGGTTTCTAACATGACAGGAAACACGTGTTTTCCCTCTGGAGTCTTGTTCCCTGGGACAATTCATGCCTTTCTTCAGCGTGGTGTCGTTCTTATTTTTTTTTTTTTTATTGTGTGTACCATGTGACAGTGCGTGGCAGTGATAGCTGCATTATTCGCGCTGGACACGGTGAATTTCTATCTATTAACTTTAGAGTGCCTCGTCGGTGCTTCTTTTTTGTATTTTGTAAATAGTGTACATAATGTGGGCGGTGTTCCAGCAGGACCTTGCAGTTAGGTATTCTCGTGAACAGAAATACCCCAACTGGACTTTCATTTTAGAACAGCTACTTCTAGATGGACGTTTGTGGCGAACTTTTATAAGTGAAGCACCTTCGGTATCCGTTTTTTTCCTCTGCTGCCTATCCGGTTGTTTCTTTTTGTCCACGCTGTTAGCCACATTTTTTCTGCTGCACTTCACAATTAGGACATATTGCTATCCGTTTTTCCTTACTTTCAATCACATCCTGGATTGCCGACTCTTCTTACGCTTTATGTACCTGCTGCCCGAGCGTATGAAACGTGGAAAGTAGTTTTTTTTTGTTTACCCTACAACTTGGCTTTTCGTTAAGAAAAGAAATTTGGCTTCTAGCCCCGTTTATTATTTTATATTGGCTTAAACCTGCCATAGCCTTGCTGGAGCAGGTATTGTACCCCACTTTATTCTTCTTTTTTCTTCGGGGGTGGGGGTAACACGGATTTTTTTAAAAAGAGGGTTTGAAGGCTGCTGCTGCTGATGATGATGATGAAATGTCTGAGGGGTCCAAATTAATACGCAGTTCTACACTACGGTGTGCCTCACAGCCCAATCGCACCTTGAGAGCTCGAAACCCGAACTAGAACTTTTTTTGTTTTGTTTTGTAATATCAGAGACCTTACTCGGTACGTATACACGCCTACATCTTTCCTGAACAGATGTGACAAGGACCAATTTGAAGCTTCCTTTTTTACAATCGACTATTTCTACACTGGCAGGATGCTGCACTAACAAAAAAGTAATAACAGGAAAATATTACTGACGACTTCTCGGGACTCTACACCACTTAATTGTTTCAACATTTCCTACATGGCTCGCGATATTAGGAGGATGTATTATGAATGTTTAGTGTGTCCCTTCTGGGTGGTCTACTGCGGCGAAGCGGCGACATATTGCTGAAATTGCGCAGCAAGGATCCCTTACGACTTCGACGTGGTAAAAAGCGCGACGCGACGGGGATGCCAGGAGGGACACTTTCGCGGGAAGAGCGCTGGTCCTGTGAAAGTGTCCCTTCTCCCCGTCTTGTCGCGCTTTTTACCACGTCGAAGTCGTTTCGCCAACTATCCCAAACTTCTGCGTTGAACGATCGTTTAATTACTGTTTGTACAAGACCCACTCTGACACTCGAACACACCCCCTACATGTCCGAAGACTAGGTCGCGCCAGTGCACGTCGTCCACGTGCCCGGAAGTGAAGTCTCCGCAAGCGTTTTAAGCATCGGCGGGCCTCTTCTGTCCGGCGTGGACGTGCCTGATGAGGCCGACCATGACTAGGAGGTCGTCCTTGAGCACGACGAACATGAACGGCCTGTCGACGGTGAAGCGGACGGGCTTGTTGGCCGGGATCATGGTGCAGAGGGAGAGGAGCGCCGAGAAGCCGGCAGGAGACCGGCCGCCGCCCACGGCCATGTCGAAGGTCGCCTTGTGGAACACGTCGTGCGGCCACGGGCTGCCGATGGACGCGGCGGCGCTGCCGTCGCTGGAGGACCTCTGCAGGTCCGACATGGTTCCTTGGGCGGACTTGAAGCTGGAGTCAGATAGGTCCGTCCCCGTGGATGCCGGAATAGCCTCCAGGCTCGCTCTTGCCTGCCGCTCGCCGGACACGGTAGGCTTGGACTGCGACTGCAAAGGAGGGGCGCCTGTGGGCGAGGGTTTCTGGCTCAGGACCAAGTTCTTCTGGGACTTGCGCAGGTCTAGAGCCGGTGACTCCAACAGCGCCTGCAGTTCCAACGTGAGAAATGCGGGGGAGCTGTGGGAACTTTGGGAAGCCCACTTATGTGTATAGCTTGGCTTAACGAGTGAGAATGAGCTTGAGAGAAAAATTCACTCTGTTAAAACTGTCCCTGCTTTCGTATCATGATTGTGAATAAAAGTTGAACGCGCTAATGAATACTACAACTCTGCCCATTCACCCATTTTATCTCGTGTTGCGATATAAAGCCATATACCGCCCCGTGCTGCACGCACCGCGCTTGTTATATGGATAGCTACGCCGTGACCCGAACATAAAACGCCCACTTCAGCGCCCACTTTATCAGCAGGCACCCGACCGACCGTTCATTGCAACCGAATGGGCCCAGAAAGTATGCCCGAAATGGAGAAACTCTGTGTACGCTGCGATACTACGCAATGCAATCATTTAGTTCTGCACTGCGTGGTGTCGCAGCAGAAATCCTGTTTTTAAACCAAGTCGTATGTCGCGCCTCATTCTGCGTCATATTAGGGCCCTTGAATGCACCGATCGGTTATTCGTGTACAGTGAGGCAAAAGCAGACCTGCGGAAATGGTGCACATGCAGCGCCCGCGCTTATGCATGGTAAAGAGGAGAGGTTAAAAAAGTCAGCGCCGCTTCGTGTAGTAAATTATGCTTAGTTTAGTGAGGTTATAGTTGTGTTCAAGGTGGTTATGCGTAAACGAATCAGCAAACACAATCACACAGCACACAATTTGTTTCATGTTAAGATATATACAGCTTCATTGGCGCACATTGCGGCTGTGTGGACTGTTTGAAAAGTTAAAGGACGATGAAGGTGTGTAACTCAGTCAAACGACAATTCAGTCAGCTAAACAAAGTGTTAACAAAGGGAATAAAACGACGCTAAGTTTTCGTATTTAATCTTGGTGCACTGTGTTCCGCCACACCATCACCTGACGGTCCTGCATCATCTATGCTTACGCCAGCGCCATGCACTACACGCCTACACCGCACATTGTTACACGGACGAAGCCGTACGACTATGACCCGTTCCGTCGGGGCAGCAAGTTGCCTCTGTGCCGACGACAAAGAGCTGAGAGCCAAACTTAAATGTTTAATGCATGGCGAGTAAAGAACAGCGGCGCTACAGGTAACTGCACATTGGCGTGCTTACTACATAACAGCTCGAACGGGTAGAGAAACGTTCTTCATGGTGGCTCAGCGCGCACTGACCTCCGATGAGAAAGAGGACCGATTTATAGTCTCCAATGCAACAGTCAAAACAGGCATTCAGTGTGTTGCGCACGGCACCAAAAGTACAGGTGCCGTCAGAAGTAATTGGAGCACGGGAGCTGTGGCCGAACTGTATCGGAGCGCCGTGTAGCTGCACCGGCGGTAAACGAAAGGACGAGAACACGCATGCGCGCCTGCCGACGGCGATAGCCCATCTATACCTCGAAAACCACTTCTTTTAACCTAGCTTCGAACATTGTTCGCAGTATACTGGTCTCGGCGATGGCGCTGATAGCGCACACCCCTAAAAAATACTTGAAAGAAAAACTGTCACTGCAGTTTCCTTTGATATCGTGCCGTTTTTTCGGCAGGTCGCGTGCGCTGGAAGTGCGCCAGAGGCGTTGGGAGATGCAACTCTGCTATCAGCGCCATCGCCGAGACCAGTATGCTGCGAACAATGTTCGAAGTTAGGTTAAAAGAAGTGGTTTTCGAGGTATGGATGGGCTATATCGCCGTCGGCAGGCGCGCATGCGTGTTATCGTCCTTTCGTTTACCGCCGGTGCAGCTACACGGCGCTCCGATACGGTTCGGCCTGGGACCTTAGTTCGTCCACAGCTCCCGTGCTCCAATTACTTCTGACGGCACCCCTGTACGAATACACAACACTTTCCATAGGCCCTGTGATAGAAGCCGGTGCACGCCGTGCCCGGGAGAGGGCGGGGAAGTGGTAGTCGACCCAACGGCCGTCGTTTGCAAGGGCTTGCTCGAACACGTCTCGGCTGACACAGTTTGAACCAAATCACGCACCAGCTGCCTGTGACTCACCGGCCCGAGGGCCCGCGCGACAGCGCTGCTCCGACTTGAGGAAACGTGTTTGATGAGCTGGCGTCGCCGCCACATACGGAACTTATACGCAGTGCAAGCTGGCGTATCTCGCGCGCATGGAGCAACGCCTAAGCACCTCGTGTCGAATCGTAACATGCAGCATTGAACGGATACAGCCGGACAAAGCGGTGCAGCTCAGCGCCAGGGACGTGTCTGTCGGCAACAAAGGCGCGCTCCTCTTTCTTCCTGGCATTGTATTTTCCCGCTCAGCTTCGGGCCCCTCTGCGCATGCGCCGGCCTTACCTATCAACGGAGGCGGGTGCTCCTCGTCCTTGCTGGCACGGCATTCTTTCGCTCAGGTTGACTGCGCGCACTCAGGACGTGTTTTCGGCGAGTGACACAGCTGGCGCTCACGCGTTAAAAGGCCTTCCACTTCGCCACAGCATCAGCACAAGATTCAGCTTCGACGTGGAAGTGCCATTTTCTCATTCCGGCCCCAGACTCTTAATCTGGTTGATATTTGTGCACATCCAAAGAAGTTAGGTTCCTTGTGTAGAATGTCTCCATTTCCTTTCGCCACGTGCGAAAAAATGTAGTACCCTTCCGCTCTGTGAAGAAGGATGACCTGCGAAGCTAGTCGCAGTCCACAGAGTGCACGAAACAAAACGCCTCTGTTTGTAATTTGCGACTGAGAATACTTCCTGTCCAATTAGCGGTGAGAAACTTGGACGGACCTCAGCTTAATTTTGATGGACAAACATGGAGCTGTCTCTTTCGCTCTAGCGTTGGTGTAACACCACCCCGATACGCTCGACCACCGAGGACACCGGGCAGGTCGCATTGGGCTGTTTGACGGCTACGTTTAAACCTCCCGCCAGCACAGCCGTCATGCCATCACTGGAAACGTGAAACCTTCAGCTGCGCGTGCACGCCCTCCTCCCTCCACTCCAAATCCGTGCACGCATAAACCGGCTATGTGCTCGTGCTTAGAAGTGAAAGACACCGTCGACAATGTCGATCCGAAAGCCTTTTAAACTTAACAAGTAATACTGTCTCACTCCAGCGTTCTGATCGGGCAGTTTCTGTTCACGCGGGATGGATTTGCAGCTACTCGACGAGCTGGAACTTTGGATTAGGTAAGGGCGGCGGCAGTGGCTTTCCGTTGTTTTCGCGACCATTCGCGCTTCTGTTCGGGCCGACACATATTCAATTCCCGTCCTTCCCCCTCCAAGCGAACGACATGCGTCCGTCCCATAGCGAGTACAAATCCGGAAGCCCTCGAGCTTTATTCTAGCGAACAAACATATGGCTGTCTGCACCCCACCCCTGTCGTAGGAACCAATCCAGACCCGAACCGCTCGGTTACGGAGGACAGCTGACATGGCGCACTGAGCCATGAGCCGTTCACGTTTAAATCTCAAACCAGTACAATGGGCATGTCACCGACGGGAGCATGAATCCTAGCTGTGCGTGCACGCTCCAGTTTTTCCGCCCCTGCATGCATAAACCAACACCGCTGCTGGGCGCGTGCTTAAAGCGTGAAATATACAGGCGAAAATGTCGCTCGGGAAGCATTTCAAGCGGAAGAATTATGGGCTAACGTCGGAATTTTAAGCGGGCAAGTTGCTCTTCATGCGCAGGGATTCGCAGCAACTCGACGAGGTGGAATTTTAGGCGGAAACGGCGGCGATTACATATGCGTCATCAGCGGCTTTCGCTTTTTTTTTTTTTTTTGCGCCCTTTTTGCACTTCTGGTGTTTCTTCGCAACCATCTGATAAGAGTGCCGATTGCGAACTTGTGAAGGAGACTGGTGGTGTCGAAGGGGGAGGAACAGCCGCGAAAGAGGAGTCGGCGAATGGCACGGAGGAGCCCCGGAGCAGCAACGCGTAAAGCGGCTTCGCCGGAATGAAAACCAGCGGGTTAGACATATACTTCTCCGCAGTAAAAATCAGGCCAATATGATGACAGTGGCATCAAATCAACGACAAGCAATCTCAAATGAACAACTGTACATAGCTTTGAGTTGGCGTGTCGTTAGGGGCGTGGTTATTCCTTCGGTTGCGGTGCGCAGCGAGATCTTGTTGTTAATTATCTAGGCGTATCTCGATAAGCTCCAGGATTTTGATCAGTGGGGAACCGAGAGGCGCGTTTTCTCGCATAGTAGTAAACACATTCGCGGAAGGGAAGGTGCTGTACCTTGGGCAGCGTGACGGTCACCTCGCTGGTCCAGGCGGTCCTGTCGAGGGCTGCGCGCACGTCCTTCCAGCAGCCGAGCGCCGGCAGCATCTCGTGCAGGCCGGCCCTGAGCGTGGGCAGGAAGAGCGCCACGTCGACCGCGTGGCAGTCGTAGAAGAGGCGCAGGCAGGAGAAGGCGGTGTCGCGCGCGTACGGGAAGTCGCCCGCCTTGCTCATCATGGCCACCATCTTGGAGCGCTCGGGCTGCGCGTAGAAGGGCTGCTCGCCCGCCTGCGAGAATCCTTCCTGCCAGCGGCCGCACACGTGCACCAGGTTCACCAGGCACGCGCCGCCACCCTGCACCCCGCAGGAAAAAGCTCGTGAGTTCGAACTCGCTTATTTCCAATTCCCGAACCGGTTCCGGCGCCACAGCCCTGTATATTGCAACGGGGGAAAGCTCCCAATAGAGAATTACAGCAGATCGGAAAGCGGCACACCGGTTATATGCGCAGCACGCTCGAAGGAGAGGAGACCGCGGAGAGAGTACTGCACATGCGCAGCACCGCGCGCAGCGCCGCCCACCGGCGGTGTGAGAGCGCGCTGGGCCGCACACCCGCAGATGTTGAGAGAGTGTGTTAGCTCTCACCTGGGCACGCGCCGGCGCCAGCGCGTCTGCCGCGGCTATGACGCAACACAATCCAACACAATCCACTTTAATTCAATCCAATCCAAATCCAATCCAATCCAATCCAAGCCAAGCCAAGCCAATCGAATCCGATCCAATTCCCCTCGCGAGAGAGTGTTCGCTATCGGAGAGGAGAGGGGGTGAGTGGAGGAGATCTGCGGACGCCGACGACGACGGACGCACGCAGGAAAGACAGGGCCGCCGACAAGAGATGCTCTCAGCGTCGCATATAATAAATGCAGCGTTGGTAAAACAATAGCAACTCCTCCGTGATCGCTATATAATAATCATGAAGTCATCGCATATAAAGCAATCGTGAGCTCAGTAAAGATTTCTTTGCCACCCACGCCGCGAAGTTGAACGACGAGCGAAACTGGACGCGGGACTTCACCCTGCCACCCCGTTGCGATGTCAGAAGCGATGTGAAATTCAACCGCCAGCCCGAGAATCCGGAGGAAACTAGGCACGCAGGCGCTTGGAAAGCGGACAAAGAGAGGTCGGTGCGAACGTATTCGCATGGCCGACGCTAGGCCTTTATTTAGGGACGCTAGCCGACGCGAATCGCACTGCAGAAAATCTTTGAGGAACCTTTATCTGAGAATCTACAGATATTGAAAAAATGGTAGAAGAGTTTGGTGGCGGCCCTGTTAGGACCGATGTGTTCGGAAAAACAAATTTACCACACATCAGCTCGCGTCGCTGCAAAGGTCGTCGAAAAACGACACGCTGTTCCCCTCCAGCTCCGCGGCCGTCCACCCAGCCTTAGAAAACGCTTACACAAAGGAGATAGCGGGACAAGATACACACTGCTGGTTAATCATAAAAGGGTGCTTATTGAGAACTAATCCACTCAATATACATGTCCAAGTAATCGGACGTATAACTTTTGGCATAAAACGATTTTTCTTCACACGCAAAGAACGCGCGCCCAAGCCTATTCACATGCATAAACCGGTGCCTCTCGTGTTACAAGCGGGTTATGGGCCGTCGGGATGTATGTACCCCTGTTCATAGAGTTTCATACTTTGAAGGTGGTGCGTTCGGCGCATTGCATGATGGGAGGTGGGCGCGCAATTTGAAAATTGCATGCGCGCAATGGGCGCGCTACCAGTTGCGCGGTGTGGAGTCGGAGGAGCCTCACGGATCGGGTTATACCCAATAAAAGGGGACACTGCCATGGCTGTATATACAGCGTCAAAAGGTTACCGTTGCACATCCCTTTACGCGTTAGCGAGTCTCCAATTTTTTTTCCGGTGCTCCTTAGTAAAATGCTAACTTGTGGCGCTCCAAGTAAGGCAGTAGATTAGGATTGATTGCATGGTGTGGCCGATACATACAAGCGATTCCTTGCGAAGCGCGGCCGAAGAAATGTTTAATGGCGGTGGGCTGAACGTAATTGAACATGCCGCTGTGACAACGAGGAATTCCTAGGAACCCTTCAGTTTCATGCATACAGATACGGCCCGTTTTATAGGTCGCCGTTTTGTATACGATAGCCCGCGGAACTGGTCCTCCCCGCATGGTGGTAATACGAAAAAAATTGCTAGTTTCGTTCATTAAAGAGACCGCCTTGTCCCGATTAAACTGGTGCCACTTTTATCGCAAACTGCTCACAAATAATTCAGACATTAAAGAAAACATATACCAAGCAGTCACATTTCCCAGTCACATTTCGGCCATTTCTCTATGACGTCATCGCCGACGTCCGTCACCGCAAAGGAACATGGCTGGGTAATTGTGGTGAGGCCTCTATAGTTCCGCATAATGGTTTCACTTTCGAATGCTCACGTGTTCCGCATGATGGTATCACTTTCGAGTACTCATTTGCAATGAACACATTGATAAAAATGTTTTTAACGCTGACAGAGCTTACGTCACTCCTGTTTTTCGGTATTTCTTGCCTTTTTGTTCGCTTACGCCGCTAATTCTTTCGACTTGAAGAAAGCTGGATACAACAGCCGCATTGGATGGTTTCAATTGCGCGACGCTTTGCCGTACCCGGGGTTCTGCTGCCAGAGGAGCCGCTTCCTTGGACTGCGCATGCGCGGCCTCTTCATGCTCGCCGTCGAAGACCCGCTTGACGGCGCCGTCGGTCAGCTCCGCCGCCCAGGTATTGGTCGCGTGGCGGATCTCCTCCCTGGCGGCCGTGTCTGGGACAGAAGCAGCGATTTCGTGAACCTGCACGTCCGGTAGGGCATCCGCCTGCTTTATTCCTTCAGGGACGGCACCGTTTCATGACCTACCGAAAATCGCAAGTCTTGGTCTTCCCGTCTTTCACTCGATTCAACCGCCCGCTCGCCAAGAAACAATGCTTGAACACGAAGTAAATTCAGGCAAACCTGTTCCTGAGTATTGAACAGCTGGCACATGGCTCGTGCAAGTACATCATTCAGCGCAAAGGAAATTTCAGGTATATTTGAGGCGAAATGTACAGGCGCCGTCAGAAGTAATTGGAGCACGGGAGCTGTGGCCAAACTGTATCGGAGCGCCGTGTAGCTGCACCGGCGTTAAACGAAAGGACGAGAGCACGCATGCGCGCCTGCCGACGGCGATAGCCCGTTTATACCTCGCAAACCACTCCTTTTAAACTTAGTTTTGAACATTGCTCGCAGCATACTGGTCTCGGCGATGGCGCTGATAGCACACACACCTAAAAATACTTGAAAGGAGGACTGTCACTGCAGATTCCTGTGATAGCGCGCCGTTTTTCCGGCAGCTCGCGTGCGCTGGAAGTGCGCAAGAGACGTTGGGAGATGCGACTCTGCTATCAGCGCCATCGCCGAGACAAGTATGCTGCGAATAATTAATGTATGTTCGAAGCTAGGTTAAAATAAGTGGTTTGAGGGGTATAAATTGGTTATCGCCGTCGGCAGGTGCGCATCCGTGTTCTCAACATTCGTTTACCGCCGGTGCAGCTACACGGCGCTCCGATACGGTTCGGCCACAGCTCCCGTGCTTCGATTACTTCTGACGGTACCTGTACGTACAGCCTCCCAAATTTTTAATAATATAGCGGGAGCGACGACCGATCGGCATGTCAGCGCCTTATCACCGTGTTGAGCATCGAAATAGGCGAGAGTACGCGCACGCGCATAGGGCTATCGGCTGAATGAGTGTCGTCTGCTACGCTGTTTCCTTGAGAGGGGTACACCTCCTGCCACTGCATGTGAATAACTTTATTCACGAGAAACTGCGGTTATTTGACGCGCATGCGCATATAAAATGTGCGTGTGATTTTTTTTTTTTTCGGGTCACTTGCCCCCAGCCAGCGTGAGGAATGTCACGGAAAAGATAAATAAAACTAGAACAGGACCGCTTTTATGGCCGGAATGGCCTTATAGGCCGCTGCGCGATATAATGTGATTAATAATAAATGTGATAAAAGTAAAAAATTTGTGCCCCACGGTGCTTAGCTACCTTTTGCGGTAGCGAAACGACCTTGCAAGATAAGAAAAAACAGGGGGGGTGTTGTCCTGAGGAGAACACGGGAGCAGACGACACTCCCCCAAGAGATAGTTTTACGCGCATGCGCGCGTACTCTGGCCTGTTTGGCCGGTGAACACCGTGCATGATAAGGCGCTGGCATGTCGATCGGTCCTCGCTCCTGCTATATTATTAAAAATTTGGGAGGCTGCGCATAGTCGAGAGTTCTTGTCACTAAGAGCGGGAGGAGGACCTGCAAAGCCGTTAAACGGCTTTTCGCCTGCCTCCCAAACTCAGCGCCATTATTGTATCTACATGCCGCGCTACATGATCTTCAACTTCAATAATACTGCTCGATACTTCAATCATTGATTGATTGATTGATTGATTGTAGGGTTTAACGCACCGACGCAACGCAGGCGATGAGGCGCGCCGTAGTGGAGGGCTCCGGATTAATTTTGACCACCTGGGGATCTTTATCGTGCGCCGAAATCTCGAACACACGGGCGTTTTTCCTTTTCGCCTCCATCAGAAAAGCGGCCGCCGCGGCCGGGAATCGAACCCGCGACCTCGTGCTCAGCAGCGCAACACCTTAGCCACTGAGCCACCGCGGCGGGTGATACTTCAATCATACTTTTCCCCTTTGGTATCTTACGATACCAAAGGGGGAAAAAAATGACTTCAGTTCGATTGTACTCTACAAAGGTGGGTGACCAGCAGAGCTGTTCGTGGGTTTTCGGTCGGCCACAAACTCCCACTCAAACCGCGCCTTCGCGCCGAGGAAGCGTTTTAGTCTAGCAGCCGCAATGAGTTATCAGCCTCGCGTTATTCCCGGTCCAGAATAATTGGCTCGGCGGCCCGATCGTCGTTGGCGCTCTCCCTCCGCCGCGTTCACGCCCGTGCCACGCATATTTATTTCTTTACGAGTTACAAGCTTCACTGAGCAACGTAGAATGAGGGAAAGGCAGCTTACAGGGAACAAGCTTACGCCGTTCTCCTTAAAATCGGCTTCACTTCGAAACCCAAATGTTTAGGAAGATATTTTTTTTCGGGGAAACATATCAAAATGGCTAGAGCCGTCTGCAAGAACGGCCCCGTTTTTTTGTTGTTGTTTTTTCGTAGGTGTGCGCGCATCCACCCACCTGTGTGCCACATATGCGACGGAATGTGTTCAGCTCGCCGCGGATCAGCGAGTCGAACCTTAGCTCGACCTGAACCTTTTCCTTTTCTCGAACGCCTTAGTGAATCTGGGCGACGTAAAACTGGAGCTAAGCGCAACAGGCCGCACCCTCCAGGCTTAGGGACGAGGAAGCCGTCGGGCCATGTGACCCATGCGTGGCGCCCTCCCACCCCACGCCCCACCACTTGGAACAGGCCTCAGGGAGCTCGGACCTGACGGTTCAGGAAACTCTAACCGCACGGGCCCTTGCGGTCGCCGAAGCCGTATGGGCCTCGGCCATCCCTCCCCCCTAAATCCCAAATGTAGAGGGGGTTCTCTCTCTCTCTCTCTATCTCTCTCTCTCTCTCCTCTCTCTCTCTCTCTCTCTCTCTCTCTCTCTCTCTCTCTCTCTCTCTCTCTTTCTCGCATACGACCATTTTCTTCGAAAGCGCTTTTGTTGTAAATCAACGCCCTTATGCGGGCTAGTTGGTACTTGATCATGGGAATTTCAGTGAAGCCTGGCACGAGTCGGGCTTGGCGCTTGCAACCACAATACCATAGAGATTCATACTAATATATACTAGAGGGAAATCTGTCGCTGCAGTCGCGGGCCGCCATGGGCGGCACCATTTCCGCTAGCGACGTTCCTCGCCTACTTGGCTTAGCTAGACATATGGCTTCTTCTTTTTAGATGCGGCGCATCTCTTGCTCTGAGGCATGTCCCTCCTGCGTCATCGGCGTCCCGTCCGCACGCCACCCTGTGCAATGCGCGACTCTCCTCCGTTCGTCTCTCCCACAGCTGTGCGCAACACTCTCACTCCGGAGCATTAGCATAACGACAGCTGGCGCGCTTGGTTGGCGCGCGCTTCGCTGCGTTAACAGCTGCTCCGGTGCGCATGTGCGCGCATGCGCGACTCTCTCCCGCGGTCTCCTCTCCTTCAAGCGCTGTGAATATAAAGCGGGGTACTCGCTCCGCGGCGGTTCAGTCAGCCTCGCTCTCGTGTTCTCGAACATCGACGATGAAACCAAGATTCGACCACTGCTGCGGCAACCGCTCACTGTGCACTTTATAACCATAAAGTCATCATTTTTAAATGTAATAAAGAGCTGGGTGGTGGTCGCTAAAACACGTGTACTCTCTCATTTCGCGTATGCATGCGCCGCATCAAACCAGGGTTCCCTCGCGGGGAGATGGGAGGAATTTTTTTGTCTGGTAGCCAAAATTAACAAACAAGGGTAACATTTTTTTCTTGTCCGTCGTTCCTGAAGCTTCTACATAATCACGGACAAATTAATCATTTCGAAGGGTGAATTTTATACTGACAAAACAAATTTTACGAAGCTTCTGCAGTTGCTGTCTTGCAGCCAGAGCGAACTTTTCAGCCTGTTCATGAGCTATGTCAAGGACATGTGGAACGTGCCTGCCCGGTACATGACGGAACGCTCCCCGAAGCACGGCTCCCGTATACCCGTATACAGTGGCGCCAGATTTCCCTCTAGTTTATATTAGTATGAAACTCTATGTGCAATACCCTCCTCCTTTTCGCAAAGGGCGTACCTTTCCCTCGAAGCTTCCCTCGAAGAGCGCCAGGAAGTCGGCGTCGAGCGTCTTGTCGCCGTGCACGTGGAGCAAGTTGCCCAGGCGCATAGCGCCGCAGCAGCGCAGCGTGCGCAAGCTGGCGGCCACGCTTTGGGCGCTGCCCAGGCCGGGGCTCCGGCGTCCGTCGGTGCTGGCCGAGTCGCTGCGAAGATGAACAGCGATGATTTATATAGGCTTGCCGACTCGAACGTACAGGCCAAGCACAGTCATGGACAAGTGAAAGGCGAACACGAAAATATGAACCGGAACGCACTTTCCATGTTTGTCGCGTGTCTTTGTTACAGTGACAAAGTTTGGAAATATGACTTTCCAAATATACGGCTAGCGGGCCGTTATTTGATCTCCAAAATAGACATTAGAGAGTTTTAGCAGTCCGTCTGTTCCGTCCTGTACGTAGTTACCGTGATTACCGGGACCCTATGGCGCACGCGTGCGCGGACGGGCGAGGAGGAAGGGCGAGGAGGTGCATCCCACCGTGGCGAATGCACGGGCATGGCGTCGGCCGGCCAGCATGATCTTCTCCTTGCTCCCCCTACTGCCGACTCGTCAGCTGTTCTAGCGCTAGACCTCCAAAAGGCCTTTGATCGGGTCTCCCACCATGCCACTCTGCGCCATTTGGCTGCTCTGTCTCCCGGAGCCCGCACCTACAACTACGTGCGGGCATTTCTGGCACGGCCGTCATTCAGATTAACGATCTGCGCTCCGACGTCATTCCGCTCCCCTCCATAGGCACCCCACAAGGAGCAGTTCTCTCCCCACTGCTCTACAATATCGCTATGATGAACCTCCCTCCTCTTCTTGCTAATGTGCCCTCGCTTCGCCACAGTTTGTATGCTGACGACGTCACGCTGTGGGCTCCAGGCGGCAGCGACGCACACATTGAAACCACCCTCCAGCAGGGGGCAGATTGCGTTACTGCCTATGCTAGTGATGTCGGTTTGACTTGTTCGCCCGAGAAGGCCGAGCTGCTGCTTCTCTTGCCCAACAGTTCCGAACGCGCCCTCGCAGCTCCGAACATTACCACCAGGCTGGATGGTCACCCCGTTGCCCGAGTGCCATGCCTTAAAGTCCAAGGCCTCAATATCCGACAGAACCGCGCCAATACCACATTCCTCGTTCACCTAACATCCCAAGTCAATCAGATCATCAACCTCACCCGCCGCATCACCACCCGCCACGAAGGGCTCAAAGAGGCAGAGAGATTGCGGCTGATACAGGCTTTCGTCATAAGTCGCATCACTTACTCTCTTTCTTACCTAGCACCGTCCTCTAAGGAACTCAAAAAGCTGGAATGCCTAACTCGAAAAGTGTACAAGACGGCGCTGAGGATTCCGCAGAGCGTTGCCACCGCTCGTGCAGAATCGCTTGGTGCCTACAACACAACACCGCATCTGATCTCCTCGAAGCTCATCTTTTTAGTCAGTACGCCCGCGTTGCAACAACCACAACAGGTCAAGCTCTCCTCCGGCGACTTTCACTAAACTTCCCTTTCGCTACAGAATCCTCTCTTGCCGTTTGTAGCAATATCCATGGCCTATTCATCGTTCGGCCCATTCCCCGTAACATGCACCCGACGCACAATCGATCCCGCCGGGAGCAGCGTGCGTGGGCCCTTAACCCAGTACATCCGGCAACAGTTTATGTTGACGCGGCTAGCTACGGGCACCACGACGCCTACGCGGTCGCAATCATCAAGGATCCCAACAGTCCCCCTCTTACCACCCTTACCCTTCGCACTTCTTCCCCCCCGTCTGCGGAAGATGCGGCTATTGCTCTTGCATTAACACTATCCTTCCCCTGCATGCGATCATAATCTACGATTCGAAGACGGCCATTCGAAATTTCGCCCAGGGCCGCATTTCTACCCAGGCACTCAAAATGCTTCTTCAAAATCCCCCTGACTCCCCCAACGGGCTGGTGTGAACCCCCAGCCCACACGGGTGTGGGAGGGAACGAGGCAGCGCACAGAGCCGCTCGAGAGCTCACCTTCCGAGCACGTCTTAGCCTCGATCCCTTCCATGGAGCCCTGTCAGCTCGAGATCGACGACTTTTCTTTCATGGGATTATGTCTCATCACCGCCCCTCCCGCCGTCTACTGCCCCCTGCACACCCGGCGCTCTCTCACGCCGAAGAACGCCTATGGCGCTTGGTGCAGGCGTACACCCTTCCTTGCCTGCACCGCTTTGCAGAGTACTCCCGCTCTGTACTCCTTACCCCACAGCCCCGCTCGTGGGGTGGTCCAAACAATGGATCACCGCCTCTGGCAATGCCTCCACAACCCATTCCCCCCATATCGAGACGATGAGCACTGGGTGAGGGCGTTGGGCAGCTCGGATTCGGCGGTGCAAGACGCCACCGTCGCTGGGGCAGCCAAAGTCGCCGGGGGCCTTCCTCCCCGGTTACCACCCCACCTCTGTATTACCTGCCGTGGTGTAATAAATGTTTTGTGTATCTCTCTCTCCTCTGAAAGTGCGTCCAATCGATGGTCAAACCTTCAAAGACCCAAATCGCAATTTTTACCGTTTGTCCTTGTCACGTTCGGCCCCCTGTCTGAATTTCCGCGCTTTAAATTCGTACAATAGATTAACTAGCTTGAACTCACATGTTGTTAAACTTATTAAACGCCTCTACGAACGGCGTAAATGTACACCGTTACGTGGGTTCTGACATAAAGTATACTCTTGCACTCTCTCGTCGTGATTGATGCTGCGTGTATTGTCTCATCCAGAAGCACCCCTTTTAAATTTCGCGGTTTCCAAGTGACCGTTTCAACACAACTGAAGCCCGGTAATTCACGCACGCGCCGTGTGTCCAAACATCTTGTCAGAACTCTTCGGTCGAGAAACCGGTCTGTGGATAAGTGGTTCCCGCTAAGCAAAATGTCGTTTTAATAGCAGCGCAAAGACGAAGACAGGAAAATGAGGGAAACAGACAGGGCTGTCTCCCCCCTTTCCGCGTACCCGCCTTGGCGCTGTTGCGCTGCTGTGTAAGTTGTCAGCCACTAGGTACGAGGTCGCGGGTTCGATTCCCGGCCGCGGCGGCCGCTTTTCCGATGGAGGCGAAAAGCAAAAACGCCCGTGTGTACGAGATTTGGGCGCACGTTAAAGATCCCCAGGCGGTCAAAATTAATCCGGAACCCTCCACTACGGTGCGCCTCATCGCCTGCGTTGCGTCGGCGCGTTAAACCCTATCAATCAAATCAAAGTTAGCCACTAGGTGGGCTGACGTTGGCGTCGAGAGCGACCCTTATTCGAGAGTGGCGCCGCACTTGCCGGAGGGCGTATAAAAATGACTTCAGCAGTCGTACGCACGGATGCGGAAAATGGTCGCAACTTTCCTTCTAACTCAGCGGCTCTGCGGAGAAACTGCACCGAGGTTTCCGCCGTTAATGTCCCGTCAGCGTGAGGGAACCTCGCATTTAACCTGCATGCACGCATTAGAAGTGCGTTCAGTCGCAATTTCTTTCGTATAGCAAACATTTCGCTGTTTGGTCGTGCGTGGCACGGCGACTAGGGAGGAGAACACGTTACTGCGATCTGTATGCCGTACAGTGGTGAGCTCGCTTAGGGTGAACACGGGAGCGCGTGGCCGCCGGTACTATCAAAACAGCCTACCGTGGAATGCGCGAAGCAGCACGCATGCGCTGTGTGTGTCGAGTGGGGCCATGCTTTCATCGCGCGCATCGCGTCATCGGAGCGTATGAACATCGTCTGCTAACTTTATCTTGCTTGTAGCAATGGAGAAATCGGCCGCTGTATAAATAATTGGAAACTGGAATCCGCAAGAAAAATTTTTGTAAGGGAGCAAATATTCCTTCATTAGCTTGGTGCAATGAAATCGATTCGTCACATCGCAACTCGCCAGCTTGCTTCAAGCAGACTCAATAAAAAGATGACGCTCATTTTAATAGCCCTTTATTGTCTGTAAGTGATTGCCAAAGGAAACCGAAGGAACGCGTAAGCACAATATTTGTCAGAAATAAGTTCATAGCTGAAAGTGAGCTCGCGGGCACTACAGCTTCGAGTCAATTTACGGTAGAAAATCACCTTTGTGTTGTTTATTAGGCGGGGATTCGAGATTCAAAACGAGACACCATTAGCAGACGACACGCAACATAGCAGAACATGAGCAGACGCTTCGATGACGCGATGCGCGCTCTGAAAGCAAATTCTGGCTCGACACGCACAGCGCATGCGTGATGCTTCGAGCAGCCCACGCTAGGCTGCTCTGATACTATCGGCGGCCACGCGCTCCCGTGTTCACCCTATAAGCGAGCTCACCACTGTACATGATATACAGTTTAATCTAGACGATTTCAATTAATTGGTACCACGGCGGGTAGTATTTCAGCAATCTCGTCAAGCTGCGCATCTTTCGAGTGACCGTCCGAATTTTTCCGGGTTTCTTTTTTTTTTTTTGTCTACAATTCTTTAGAATCACACTGTTTCACACGTCTCATGGTTCAGGAATTTATATGATGGCGAGAGCAGTCGTTTAGGATGACCCTGACAGGGAAAAAACACTCTTCTATCTTTGGTGTTTCTAAGCGATATTTTCAGGGAACTTTGGCGGTCCTATTTTTAAAGCGAAGCTCTACTACGTCAGGCCTTGCACGGTCATTCGCAGCGTCGCAATATGACCTTGAGCCGCCGGAGCGCAGGCGTGACGTCACTCCACGGGATCAGCTGCGTTCGTTCGCCGCTACTGTACCACGTGACTAGGCGAGGGTTTAACGGCTGCGTCGTCCGCTCTTGGTCGCTCAGTCTCACCATGGAAGGCACGCCGCCGCCGTTAGCTCAAGTGTGGCCGGTTCCACCAAACTTTCACGAAACACTGCGTTTGTACTTGGCAAAACAAAGCCACACGGACCTTTCGCTCGTGACAACTATAGTTTCACATGTGTGAAACCTGACCCATTTTTCTCGCGGGGAAGGACGTCCTCCCGTACTTCACACGCTGTATACCTCTGGGCCAGGTCTCCGATGGCGAAGGCGCTGGCGATGCCCAGCGGCGAGCAGACGACGTTCTCGCTGGGCGCGCTGTCGTCCAGGGCGGCCCTGAACAGCGCCATGGCCCGCTCGTTGAAGCGCTCCGGCTCCAGCGCCATGGCGCTGATGGCAGCTTCCGAGCACTTCCTAGAGCCGCCGAGCCCAGTGGCGAAGGGGCGCGGCTGACCGGGACGGCCCCATGCCCTCTGCAAGTTCGCACGTCCCGACACTGGGTACGGGCTGGCTGGTGGAGGGGATGATGATGATGATCAGCATCCGGAGATGATGCACACTTTATTGTATGATTGGCCATGAAGTGGCTCATCTTAGGACAACCAAAGATGTGAGCGACAGATGTGTGGAAAAGGAAGGTGATCTGGTTTAAGTGAACGAAAGTCATGAAAGCATTCGAAAAGCAGCAAATTGGGAATATTGCGACGCAATCAGGGGGGAAATAAGCTCCCTGTCTTTGTCGCTGTGGCCTAACTGTGGCTGCACAGTCGGGTGTAGGGGGATTGAGTAATGCGCGGGAAAAGCGCGGCGGCGATGATTAGCGCAGCGGGGGTCGTTCGTGAGCATAAAATACCACGTGACCCGGCCGCTCCTCACAAACGCGAGGAGTATTTACATAGACACCGTACGCTGCCTTTTTATTAAACACGATATTCTTTCTTGGGCTACTTAAAGCCACAAAATTTTCGTCTGTCTGCATGTCTGTCTGTCTGGGACTCGATTCAGCCACCCGGCCAAAGTGAAACAAGATCTGCACAATAGTCTTATGTACTCACAGCTTAACCTAAACGTTTAAGTCCGGTGTCAACGTTCATACTTGTCAACATTGTTGAACAAGAACAAAATATTACGCAAACATAATACGGAAGTTCAATACATAAGTGACATTTACAGTGTTCCTTTATAAAAAATCATGGATGCTTGTTTTTTGCGATTGCAAATGAAATACTACATCTACGGCAGAAAGCCGTCGCCTACTGTTACCAGCGCTCCCGGCGGCATCCAAGAAATCAAACGACAACAGCAATGAAAGGTTCCACTAGGTAGGATCCATGTTCTGCTCGGAACGCTCGTGGAATATAGGGCAACGTGGTTCTATAAACGTTGTAGTCATCATCATCATCAGCATCAGCCCACTGCAGGGTAAAGGCCTCTCCCATTATTCTCCAATTACCTCGGTCCTGTGCCAACTGTGACCAATTTATCCCCGCAAACTTCTTAATCTCATCTGCCCATGCACCTAACTTTCTGCCGCCCCCTGCAGCGCTTGCCTTCTCTAGGGATCCACTCTGTTACCCTTAATGACCAGCGGTTATCTTGCCTTCGCATTACATGCCCTGCCCACGTCCATTTCTTCTTCTTAATCTCTACTAATATGTCCTTAACACGTGTTTGTTCCCTCACCCACTCCACTCTCTTCTTGTGCCTTAATGTTACACCTATCATTTTACGCTCCATTGCCCGCTGAGTCGTTTTGAATTTAAGTTGAACCCTCTTAGTGAGCCTCCAAGTTTCTGCCCCATAGGTGAGTACCGGTAATATGCAGCTGTCATACACTTTCTTCTTCAGCGACAATGGTAGGCTGCTTAGTTCATTATCTGAGAATGCCTGCCATATTCACCCCACCCCATTCTGATTCTTCTAATTATCTCTGCCTCATGGTTGGGATCTGGGGTCACAACTTGGCCTGAGTAGATATATTCGCTTACCACTTCCACTGCCTCGCGACCTATCTCAAACCGCTGTGCTGCCCCGAGGTTATTGACCATTACTTTGGTTTTCTGCATATTAATTTTCAGGCCCACGGTTCTACTCTGTTCATCCAGTGCGGAAAGCATGCTTTGCAATTCGTCCCCCGAGTTACTTAGCAAGGCAATGTCATCAGCAAATCTGAGGTTACTGAGGTATTCTCCATTAGCCCTTACTCCCACCTGTTCCCAATCCAACTGTCTGAATACTTCTTGTAAACATGCTGTAAATAACATTGGAGAGATTGTGTCTCCTTGTCTGACACCCTTCCTTATAGGTATTTTACTGCTCTCCTTATGAAGGATGATGGTAGCTGTGGACCTATTGTAGATATCCTCTAATATTCTTACATAATGCTCGTCTGCCCCTGGTTCCGTAATGCCTGAATGACTGCTAGGGTTTCGACCGAGTCAAATGCTTTCTCATAATCTATGTAGGCTATATATAGGGGTTCAGTATACTCAGCGCACTTCTCTATCACCTGATTGATCGTGTGAATATGGTCCATTGTTAAACAACCTTTACGGAACCCTGCTTGTTCTTTAGGTTGACTGATCTCTAAGGGTGCAGAAATTCTGTTAGCGATTACCTTGGTAAGTATTTTTTAGACGACTGACAGTAAGCTGATCGGCCTGTAATTTTTCAAGTTCTTCATGTCGCCTTACTTATGGATTAGGATGATGTTTGCGTTCTTCCAAGATTCCGGTACCATTGCGGTCATTGGGCATTGCGTATACAGGTTTGCCAGTTTTTCAAGTACGATCTCTCCGCCATCTTCAAGAGGTCTGCTGTTATCTGATCCTCGCCAGGCGCTTTGCCCCCTTTCATTTCTTTCAAAGCCTTCCTTACTTCTTCGGTCGTTACTGGTGGGATGTCTATCTCCTCTGAGCTACTGTCTCGTTCGGCATTATCCTGGGTGTCCCGGCTGCTGTACAGATCCCTGTAGAGCTCCTCGGCCACTGGGGCTATTTTATCCCTAGTTGTGATGACATTGCCTTGCTTATTTTTAAGTGCATACATCTGATTTTTCCCCACGCCAAGACGCCTCTTCACAGCTTTCAGGCTACCTCCGTTCTTTACAGCGTATTCGATCCTCTCCATATTATACTTCCGTATGTCAGCTGTCTTATGCTTATTGATTAACTTCGAAAGCTCCGCTAGTTCTATTCTGTCAGCTGTGGTGTAGATTGTCATAGTTTGCCGTTTCCTAATTAGATATTTCGTCTCCTGTGAGAGTTTGCCAGTATCCTGTCTAGCCAAGTGCCCCCGACTTCTACTGCACACTCCGTGATAATACGCGTAAGGTTGTCGCTGGCTTCCTGCGTCGTAAGCTCGGCTTCCTCGTTAAGAGCTGAATATCGGTTCTGCAGCGCGATCCTGAATTCTTCTACCTTGCGTCTTACTGTTAGCTCATTTGTCGGCTTCTTTCGTACTAGCTTGTTGCGGTCCCTCCTCAAATCTAGCCTAATTCTAGATCTTACCATACGGTGGTCACTACACCTTACCCTTCCGAGTACTTCCACATCCTGCACGACGCCAGGGTTATCGCATAATATGAAGTCTATTTCATTTTTGTGCTTCCCATTCGGGCTCCTCCAGGTCCACTTCCGACTCTCCCGTTTACAGAAGGAGGTATTCATTATGCGTAGGTTATTCCGTTCTGCAAGCTCAACTAGTAGGTCCCCCCTGCTATTTCTACAGCCCAGACCGTAGTTCCCAACTGCCTTGATTCCAGCCTGATTCTTGCCTACTTTAGCATTGAAGTCCCCCATAACTACGGTATACTGGTTTTTGCTTTAGCCATTGCCGATACCACATCTTCATAGAGGCGTTCCACTGCTTGGTCGTCGTGGCTGGATGTGGGCGCGTAGCCCTGCACCACCTTGAGCTTGTACCTCTTAGTGAGCCTAATTACAAGACCTGCTGCCCTTTCGTTGATGCTATAGTATTCGTCTATGTTGCCAGCTATGCTTTTATCGACTAGAAATCCCACTCCCAGCTCTCTTCTGTCCTCTAGACCCCGGTAACATAAGACGTATCCATTTTTCAGCACCGTGAGGGCTTCGCCTGCTCTCCTAACCTCGCTAGGCCCTATTGCATCCCATTTAATGCCCTCTAATTCCTCGAACAACACCTCGAGACTCGCTTCGCTAGAAAAGGTTCGCGCGTTAAGCGTTGCCAGGGTTCAGATTCCATTGGCGGCCTGTCCGGATCCAGGGATTCTTAGCACCCTCTGCTGCGTCACAGGTCTGACCGCCGCCGTGGTCAGTTGCTTCGCAGCCGCTGGGAACTGAGGGCCGTGGGTTAATTGGCGTATTCATGGGAGGTTGTGGCCGTTACTGCACCAGGGTGGCCAATCCTGCTCTGTTGAGGGAGTGCATTATCGGCAATGATCGCCGGGGTCAGGCCGCACCCCAAGCCCCTGTTGTGGAATTCCATCAATACGCGGATTTTTTTTTTTAATCCGGTGGGAATTGTCCGGCACCGGGTTTCGAACCACGGTCTGTCCTTCTGCACGCGAGGCGGATGCTCTACCTCTACGCCATCGCTGCATCCCGTTGTAGTAGGGATGCAGCGATGGTTGTTGTAGTAGGGTTCCTCGATTCACTCGTGTCTCCGCCGTACGGCAGCGCTGGCGTCGAGGCACCCAGCGTGCAGCAGTGGAACGCGGTAAATTCAAATTGACTGGAGCAAACCTTTAGCGTGCTTACCTTGGGAGGAGCGCAACGGAAGAGGAACAGCGTGAGAGGTGAGCGGGAAAGCGAAGGGAGGCATTTACTTGGCAAATGTGGACAAAGTCAGTCGTCTTTTGTCGACATTTGCAACGAAAGGACCAGATGCGAGGCCAATTTTTCCGCTCAATGGGTCATTAATGCGTTCCCATTAAAAATCATAAGAAATGAAGGTCTTCGTAATACTTTATTAAGGAAAAAGCCTTATTTAAGAGGAGCTTTTTTAGAAATGAGGGAAATCCAGCTGAACAGAATTGCAGAAATTAGCAAAAATTTGCGACCCGGCCCAAATGCAATGCAAAACAATCGTATATATGATATGTTTTACATGTCAGCGATAGGGGAAGTTAGCTTTGAAAGCGCTGCATTTCGACCCGTCAACAAAATTTTCGTTTGTTTCTGAAATTCTGTTCAGATGGATTTGGCCCATTTCGAAAAAGAGCTTTTCATGTGTCTCTTCGGAAGGGGACCCTTGAAAGATTTTGGCGTTGACGCGAACCGTACAAAATCCGGTAAAAATATGGCCCAGGGAAGGCCAGAAGCAAACCAAAGCATTCTAGCCGAGTATTGGTGATGATTATTTTACCGAGGTTAAATAACGGTGAATTAGTGAATGACAAAGCATCGCAATGATTAGTAGGGTCGAAATAAGGTGGATATAAAATGGATCGAGATAGGTTTATGACGATTAAGATTAAGGTGCGATTGAGGCGAGTGTGACGGGACGTCGATATAGCACCGAGAAACTAGAATTAAAATTTTGAGACGGTAAAATAGCATGACTGCTGTTTCGATGGGTCAAGAGTGTCAAGAGTGCCTTTAACGATGTTCGAACTATAAGGATGAGGCCCAAAGCGTCCGTCGTTGTATTGCAGGGCTCACGGGCTATTGGGTTGGGTTTTTTTTTTTTTTCATATTTTAATTGAACTGCGATTTCTATTGCTTGGGATAATTTTTGGTGCTTTAAATGATTGCTTTGAGTTCGTTATGTCGTGACCCACCGCGGTGGCTCAGTGGCTAAGGCGTTGCGCTGCTGAGCACGAGGTCGCGGGTTCGATTCCCGGCCGCGGCGGCCGCTTTTCTGGTGGAGGCGAAAAGCGAAAACGCCCGTGTGTGCGAGACTTCGGCGCACGTTAAAGATCCCCGGGTGGTCGAAATTAATCCGGAGCCCTCCACAACGGCGCGCCTCATCGCCTGCGTTGCGTCGGCGCGTTAAACCCCACAAATCAATCAATTCGTTATGTCGTGTTATGTTAGTTTAGGTTAGGTTACCTTAGAGCGATGCAGTGACAGACGCGGCATTTTTTTTCTACAAAACGCAGGTGGACGTCGATATAGCGGAGTGCTTATAGTACCACCGTACGACACTCTAGACACAGCTGTATACTATGGTACGGCCGCAGCTGGAACCCTCCAGTCGACGGCCGGCGTAGATGGTACCGCCAGCCTTTCGTCTTGGAACGCAAGCAAAATCATGTGGAGCGAAAATAGCAGACTTTGTAATCAGGCATAACATTGAGCCGCAGAGTACTGTTCCCTCAGCACAAGCAGCCTTCCTGACCTGTCATTCGCCACAAGTGGCTTTTCTGAAAAATGTATCTGGTGCGGCGATCTGCAGACACGAGGGAGCGACCACTACCCTATTCTTCGATCAATCAGCTCGTAACTCTTCTGCGCTGACTACAAAGAGAAAGAGAGAGAAAAAAAAAACGTCCCGTACGCGGGCTGGAACGCCTTCACGAAAGCTTCGTGCAATCGCATTACGGCTTCGACTCGAGATGATGAAAAAATTGTGGTTGATTCCTCTGTCATAGGAATCGGGGGGGGGGGGGGGGGGGAATCCGACTGCCACCTGCTAGTGGTCCCCCCTGCCAGCTGGCTGGGCAAAGGCGGTTTCGGCTGCCTAGCTTTGGTCAGTTGCCAACGGCAGCGGTGGGTGGGGGCCAGGTCTCACCCGGGGATGCAAAACCCCAAGGGAGTGGCAGCGACTCCCTGGAACTGTATGGGCCAGTTCCTTGCCCCAGAGCCGATGCTGGTCGCGGAGGCAGGCCATGGACAGCCGGGGTGGCTACCGAGGTTGGCTCTGGGAACTTGGCTTAAAAGCGGTGAAAAAGGATCTCTTATTAAGGGTCCGCCGCAGTCACCCCCGCGGGGCACGACTGCTCGCTGCCGACACGAAGGTTTCCTGGACAACAGGATCAGGGCCTTCTATAGGTTGCTCATGATGGTCAATGTCTCTGGCCTTTAGTAGCGACCAGTCTAGGAGGCGCGCACTTGCTAGGACCGAGGAAAGAGGGATTGGCTCACTTCTAGGGAAGCTTCTCGTCCTCAGTATCGGGAGTAGGGCTGGTCTTACTCTATAAGGACTACTCCTTCCACCTGTTAACGCTGCCCGTATGGGGAGGGGTTCCCTGGTGGGTGAGGTGGTTGGCATAGGAGCACATAAGAGGTCCACCGAAACCCTATAAGTCACATAGGCCTTCCTATGGAGATAGGTGATTCAGGTGCACATAGGATCGACGGATGCGTACAGGGTACAGTTTACCCCGTCTGTCGGACAGTTAGCTTTACCAGTATCCGAAACCGCTGGAGACGAGGGGGATTAGTACCTATGTAGGCCTGGGCAGGTGTCTCTTGAGTACTCGGGGGACCTGGTGGGTGTTAGCCGGGGGGCTGGTTGTGAAAAGGGTCCAGAGATTAGGTGTCCTCACTCCGTCGCGGGTTCTCCCTGTTCTTCGCTGTCGGAGCTCAGATAGTTGGAACCTATAGTGGGGTCCGCTGAATTCCAATTGGAATCGTCTGACGCCCATCCTGAGTTTTCAGGCCTATTTTAGGAGTCAGACATCTAAGGATTAGAACGAAAACCTCGCTGTCCCCATTCCCACCCACTTTCCCATAACCCATTCCTTATTACCACCATCCGCATCCCTCATACCAACCTTTCCTGCTACCGTCCCAGGGGAGATCAGGGGAGTCTCCCCGGGCCCGCTCTCCTGGCTGTGGTGTCGCTGTGTAGCATTTTTCCCTTTTATTTTCCACTTCGGTGGGTTTTTCCTTCTCTTCAAAACTCTAGTAGACTTCGGTCCAGTTTGTTTATTTTTAATTGGCGTCACCCGTGATATGCATGTGGTACGGGTTGGGCTTTTATTTTATATTATAGCCCTTTAGCTTTATGTCATACGAATCGGTAAAACACGAAAGTGAAATGTGCAGCGAAATCTCCAGCTGAGCACGATTTGCTGGTCAGCGGCTGCTTGTGGGTGTGCTTGGCGACCGACGTCCTGCTGGCGGGTCGCTTCGGCAAAGGTGTACTGGCGTCATTTCCGTGACGGATATGATGTCAGTGAAATCTTGGTGTAGCCCGGCATAAAACACTTTCGTGTGAAAATCTAAAACTCGAAAACGAACAACCATAAGTACAACGTACTCTTTGATACTAAATGTTGCTTCCCCGCAAGAAGACCCTATGTGCAGGGGTGCACCCTTTACAGGCAACTTGCTTCGTTGTACTGGCGTCACTTCCGTGACGGATATGACGTCATGGAAATCTTTGTGTATCCCGGAATAAAACACTTTCGTGATAAAAATTTCAACCATATTTTATTATCTTCGGGAAACCACAAGCTTAACAACACAGCGTCAAAATCCGGCAACAAATGACCCAGAGTACCAAATATCTGTGCTACACGCGGGACTGCGGAGCGAAAGGCCGTACAAAACCCACTGAAGATTTACGAGCTTCTTGGCCAGCACAAGGCACACCATTCGCCGTCTGAACAAGCCTCAGCCACAAGGATAGAAGAACTCGTGCGCAGCGTTAAGGAATCACACACTTGCACGCGTTCCTGGCGTTCTGTCAATGGGCTACGCGCTCAAGCCATGCAGCTGCATTCTTTCATCGCCCTCTCACCGCACGAGCTCCCTCCTTTGAAAGCGGTCGCAGAATACCGCAAGCTCGTTTCTTCGTCATACACATCTACCTCTCAAGCCCTCTGAATGGTCCGTACCAGCCCTTCACCTTCCTTTCGCTTCAGAAGAGCTAGAAATCTCCGAAACGCATACGCTGGAGTTTCGTGTTTTCGCTGAAGTTTCGCTGAAGTTCCGTTTAAAGTTTCGCTGAAGTTTCGCATACGCTGAAGTTTCGTGTTTTCGCTGAAGTTTCGCATACGCTGAAGTTTCGTCTGAAGCTTCGCTAGAGCTTCTTATACGCTGAAGTGTTGTGTTTTCGCTGAAGTTTCGTCTGAAGTTTCGCTGAACTTTTCGCTGAAGTTTCGTTTCCAGGCCGGCCTTCTCCCAGCTCCGTCTCCTGAAGATCTACAATTCATCTCGAGTGAGCGGTGAGGCACCCCTGACTGGAAACTGACGAGAATCACCCCTTTTTGAGACCCAGTCGGCCGCAACACGCTACATGTGCCTCTTTTCGGTCAGTATGCAGCCTTGCTGAACCGTCTTGGGATATTGCCATGGAAAAGACGGCACATAAAAGGCCCGCGGCTGCGCCGAGCTACGTCTTTTTTCTGTGTTGCGCTGCGATTGTGGGCCCGTTGACTGCGCGCTCTTGGCGCGAAATTCGAGTGATCGCTCGGCAAGGCAAGCTTGGTTCGACCGCATTCAACCATGGCGAATTTTTGCGCAAGTTTTATGTCAGCCCTATAGGGTGCTTGAACGCTTCGCTGGTCATTCACGTATGCTCGCAGATTGGAGTAACTCGTTATTCCTTTATGGATTTAACGCAGCCTCATACTTGTCGGTGAAGTCCCGCATACACCACTGCTACACGCGAACCTTCAATTTCTGTGTGTGTGTGTTTTTTTTTTTTTTGTTCCGTTGTTGAATGAGACGCCACCGTTTGGACGAAAGAGCGGAGCAATCGTTGTGACGGCTCTGGAATCGATGTGTTCGTATTGGCACTCAGCATGCACGGTTGCTTGCGGAGAAGGGAACGGATAGCGTGTTCGGCGGCCGCCGTGCATCAAAGCGGAAATTTGCGCCCTGGGAGGAAGCGGTTGGAGCAGCCGACCCCGTCCGGACACCGTTTAGGTTCTACTTTGAAAAACAGCGCCAAAAACGATACGATAGGAAGTAAAGACAAACACTGCGCTAACTGCGCCAACTGCGCAACAAACACTGTGCCAACACTGCGACAACAAACACTGCACCAGCTAGGCTGTCTCAGTTCACTTATTCAGTCCGGTGATAGGTTCCCGCCGCCGTGTGATTGAGGGCCGGACAGCGACGGAAAGTGCGCGGCGCCACAGCCTGGCCGTCCGATGATTCCCCGGCCAGGAGCGGAGATCGCGACGCTTTGCCGGTGACCGAAATAGACGCTGTAAAGCCTCGCAGGAATGGCGTAGGGCTGCGTGGAAGTCAGGAAAGGGAAAAGAGCAGAGGAGGAGGGCGGAGGACAGGAGCCTGGAAAAACAAATTCTGACATGGGCATATGTGTGCGGCGAGTGCAGCGCGTCTAAAAGTGCATGGCAGCGGTGGGATCAGTCTGCAGTCGACGTTGTGCGGAAGCCGCTGCTCTGCGGCGGCTGCTCACGTGACGCTTTCGCAACCCGCAGCTCCCGCGCTCTGCGCGTTGCAGTGTGAGTGCACGCGTCTGGTGGCAACCTGTCCACTGTCTTGTAGGGGAGGAGGACTGCATGCTCTCGTGCTGTCGAGGATAATACTCTGCCAGGGTGGACATGCTCACGATATCCTTGCACACTCAAGCACGTGGTACGGGAGTGCTCTCACCGCCCAAATTCGCCTGCTCCACCAAACCTTTCTCAAGAGGACCGGCTGGCTGTAGCTCGCACCTGCAGGATCAGCTTCAGATGATCTCCCGGGCGCAGCTGGCTGAGCGTGCGCGGGAAATTTTGAACTGAGGACGTCCCCCACTTGAGTGAGCGGCTCCGCCATCTTCCGTTTTGCTGGGAATAAACGCTCGTTCCTCCTCTTCAATAAAGACTTTTAGCATTCCGTGCGTACCACTCCATGATACACACTCTATGATAAAACTCTGTCATTGAAGAGTTTTAGCAGTCCGTCTCTTCCGTCTGGTACGTAGTTACCGTGTTGCCGCGACCCGACTGCGCCTGCGCGCGCGGAGACGGCGAGCAGGACAGCCGTCCATTGGAACAAATGCGTGCGCATGGCGAGGCAGTGGTGGCCCGTCACCCTACCGTAACGAATGCGCAAGTGCCCACTCGTGTCCCGGACATGCAGAACATGCGGAGCGTACGGAACACACTCTATGATATGAAGAGTTTTAGCAGTCCGTCTCTTCCGTCTGGTACGTAGTTACCATGCGTACCGCGACCCGACTGCGCCTGCGCGCGCGGAGACGGCGAGCAGGACAGCCGTCCATTGGAACAAATGCGTGCGCATGGCGAGGCAGTGGTGGCCCGTCACCCTACCGTAACGAATGCGCAAGTGCCCACTCGTGTCCCGGACATGCAGAACATGCGGAGCGTACGGAACACACTCTATGATAAAACTCTGTTATTAAAGAGTTTTAGCAATCCGTCTCTTCGGTCTGGTACGTAGTTACCGTGTTGACCGGAACCCGACTGCGCATGCGCGCGCGGAAGGGCGAGGAGTGGCGAATGCGCGGACATGGCGAAGGCCGGCCCGCGGAACTAATCCCCCTGCCGCAATGAATGCGCAAGTGCCCAGACGAGTCCCGGTCAACACGGTAACTACGTATACATGATGGAACAGACGGACTGCTGAAACTCTCTATTAAGAGTTTTAGCTTAGCGTGTTTACCGTGGGTCCCGTGCGTATACATGCGCGCCGGGACCGAAACTTCGCATGCACGCGGGAAGGATGAGGCGCGCCACCCGTCAGCGGATCTGAGCCGCCCTACCTGAACGAACACGCACACGCCCAGTCAGTTCCCGGTGCACACAGTGCGCACGGAACACACGGTAAACACGCTCAGCTAAAACTCTCTACTATTCCCGGCTTTTCCCTCCCTTTCGATTCCGTTACCCGGGCGATTCACGCGTTCTCTTCAGTTCTGCGCGTCACGCGGCCGGCCTAACTCCACACTCGTTTCTCTCGATATGAGCCTGGATGTCTTGTTGCACAAGTACACGGCCCCTAATTCGTGACGCCTTCTCCCTCCTTTCTTCAGTTTTGCACCATGACACTTCGGGCTGATGCAGGATTTATTTCGAGGTGCTTGCTGCGACTCATTGTGAGCGCGCATTGGTTTTTTAACGTAAATTTCAGTTGCAGAAGCTCATTACCTAATACTCAGGAGTGCCTCCCGAACGAACTACATGGCGTGCTAATTATATGCCGCGTGGCTGAAATGACCGCCGACAACTTTGTCGAAATAATTATCTTCGTAACCTCTTCTAGTATTTTATTGCTTGTACAGGCGTATGTGCGTATGCGGACATGTGCATGCATAAATGAGGGTTAGCGCGTCTGTGTGTATGAGTGTATCTGTGTTCATATGCATGTGCGGGTACCAACGGAAACCAGAGGTGCACTACCAAGTCTCCTTACCACGCCACAGCGGAATATTCTGTCCATTAGCCACTGCTTTCGGCGAGTGATCTGGTCAGGTAATGTGGACGCATTGTTGAAAACAAAAAGCTGGCGCTACAAGAGCGTTTTTCATACACCTGATGTCATTGTACGCTGCCGGCCGCATTTTTTAATTGAAGGTCAACTGCACTCAAAATTTCGACCTCTTGAAAATACTATTTCCGTATAGTCTGCTGAAAAAGAAAGCAAGATGCAAAATACAACAGCTGAAATACGCGCGTAGACGCAGCAAGCGATCAGCAAAAATCGGCGATTTTGAAACCGAAATCGAGGAGAGCGCGGCCATTGAGAATGACGTTGCAGCCGGCCAGAGAGCAGCCGGACGGTCAGCAGCTCGGGAGCAAGCCTGCGCGCAAGCTCCACGCGCGCACGGAGAAGCAAATGGCTGAAGCGTTCAAGAAAAGCTCGGCCGGTTATCCAGCTGCGTGACTGGCCAGAGGCAGAGGCCCCCGTCGGCCGTAGCGTCACAGGAGCGTCATGGCTGTTTACGCGATCCCCCGGCAGGTGCAGCGTGGTCTAAGGCGGAGCTTTTTTACACGCTTCTGACTGATTAACGAGGTGTTTCACGGGGCTACCACTCGTGTCCCAGCTGATTAATCTGTGGTACTTACTAAGCATTAAAAATAAATTTGGTCGTCGTGAAATTTGAATGCAGTTGGCCTTTAAAGGGTCACTGAAGTGAATTTGTCAAGCTCCCGTTTTTGCTTCCACTTCGTAGACTGGCTCAAATAACCTCACTTTTCATCGTTTATCCAGTTCACAAGTGGGTAATTATTTTATAAAGCTCGAAAGAAGAAAAACTTCCATGCGCGGTCTGCGGCGGCCGCATCAACTAAACGCTGTGACGACGGGAGGAGGTGCACCGTGAAGCGCACCGGCTTCTGGGGACATCATCGTAGATCCTGGGAACGCTCGAACACTGCATCTAGGGAATATGTGTTTTGTTTGATTGATCGCAGTGTTTAACGCGCCGATGCAACGCAGGCGATGAGGCGCGCTGTAGAGGAGGGCTTTGGATTAATTTTGACAGCCTGGGGATTTTTAACCTGCGCCGAAATCTCGTACACACGGGCGTTTTTGCTTCTCGCCCCTATCAGAAAAGCGGCCGCCGTGGCCGGGAATCGAACCCGCGTCCTGGTGCTCAGCAGCGCAACGCCTTAGCCACTGAGCGACCGCAGCGTTTGTATATTTGTACTTTTTTGTCGTACCCGGTGCGCTGGACGTCTGTTGACCGTTGGTCCTTTTGGTTATAAATTCTCGCCCTTCGCCAAGCCGAAACCCGCCGTGGTGGCTCAGTGGCTAAGGCGTTGTGCTGCTGAGCCTGAGGTCGCAGGTTCGGTTCCCTGTCGCGGCGGCCGCTTTTCCGATAGAGGCGAAAAGCAAAAACGCCCGTGTGTTCGAGATTTCGACACACGTTAAAGATCCCCAGGTGGTCAAAATTCATCCGGAGCCCTCCACTACGGCGCGCCTCATCGCCTGCGTTGCGCCGGCGCGTTAAACCCTACAATCAATCAATTCGTCGAGCCGAAGCAGTACGTCATAGGCCTCGGAGCAAGACGCTACTCTGCCCGAGTCATGTTGTAAGCACACGAGAGGGCTGCCTTCTGCATACCACCGCTGCCCTCTTCTCGCCATGCACTCGGCTCTTCGTCATTCGGAACAGAGGTGGCTCAGTGGCTCTTCTGCTCGCCGCTCGTTGACCACGCTACCATTCCATGACGGAGGCGACAGAGGTCAGTTCTGAGACGCATGTAACTGCATACATGCATACACACGTATGTATGCAGTCATTGACAAATCAAACGCGATCACGAAATTATGATCCAGAAAACACAAATTGCGCGATTTCTTTTCATGCAAGACAATTTGCCGCGTGGCTTAATAACAGTAACAAAATTGGGAAATGTGGGTTTCAAAACATAGCAACAGCCGGCCACTATTCGACCTCCCCGTACAGTGCTTTCCAATTTCGCGTGTTCAGGTTCATAATGTTGTGTTTCCATTTCATCTGTCCATGACTGTATGTATCTACGTACGTACATGCATCATATATGTACATGCAGCATACGTATATGCACACATACATACGTTTGCATACAAAATGCATCATACGTACAGTCCTTGTCAAAATTTTCTAGGCCAAGCTGTAAGTGCACAGGCCGCAAAAAAATTCATTTACAAGCGCACGTCCCGAGCGAGGCTGAAACTTTTTATGTCGGAAAGCTAGAGAAAACACCTTTCTTTTTTACTGTCATTAAGTAATTTTTACACATAGAAAGGTACAGATTATTCTTTGAATTCTATGTGGTCCATTAGGCTTATATACCCCTGCTACACTAGCTCCAGAGTGTCATTTGACTCAAGTGCGAAGTTGTGCTGCTCCACCGGGTTTTCAAATACCATTCGAGCCAAATGAGCACCCAGAGAGACATTTGGGGCTTTCGAATGCCATTCCCATCACTCTCGCGCACAGCGTTCCAAGGCAGCATAAACAAACACATTGCTGGCGTACTTAAAACAAACAAAATATTCTTAATTGTGGGACTTTGTTTCTTTCCCATTCACTTCAAATACAAATTCAAATTAATTTTGTTTTGTACGGAAACATAAAACCCAAATTTTATACAGGCAGGGCCCCAGAGTCTGGCGATTGTAAGGGGACCCTCGATGAGAAATGCACAACGCAAATATATAAGGCAGCAAAACAAAACAAATATCCCTGCCCATACCTAGTCAAAAAAAATAAATCCAAATATCAAGAGACACAAGTTTGAGAATCAGCAAACACTGAATTAAACAAAGAGACAAATAAACAACAGGAAACAAACGTGAACTACAACATTATAAAATAAGGGCATACAAGAACAAGCACTTGCAGGCAACCATGAAATATAGGTGGATTTCCTATTTTAAATGACAACAAAAAATCTTTGAGGCGTTTTTTAAAGATGGTTATGGATGATGAAGACTTTATGTTGAGAGGGGGGCCCATTCCGCGACGACAAAAATTTGCGGTTAAAGTTTTTTTTCAAATATTTCCAATAAAAAAAATTAACAAAGAAAAAACTTCAAAGAACCTCATTACCGTTCACATAGAACTGACCATGTTTTCAAATAAGGGAATGGGTACCGGGACGGACCTACTCGCTAAATCATTTTTGTAAAAACCTTTAAAAGAGGGGAAAGGGTTGTCTGAAGCGCAAGTGTGCGTAAAAATGAAGATTTTTTTTATGTCCATGCTTTTAAACCCCTGCTGTAGCCCCTTCGGGCAATGCGGGGTAATCTCTGAATAAATAATAAAAATTGCTGCAAAAAAGGGTTTTCTTCCGGGGTAAAGAAGGAACAGTAGGTAATAAAAAGTTGTTAAGATGTAATAGTTCCATACTCTCAGCCCCAGCGTGAGCAAGCGACAAACAACCGGTGTGGCCCGGCAAGACAGAGCACCATAAAAAACCTCGATTGCGATTCAGAATTAAGCAGAAACCGTGTCAAAGCTTCCGTTATTTATAATTTCATATAATTTTAATGCCAAAGACTGCTGCTAAATTTGATTGTTGCATTATTGTGTAAAAACGGAACTCGAGAGCAGCAGCGCCACGGAGCACGGCGAGCGATTGTTAAAGCTTTCAAATGCAATCGAAAGTGCAGTGGAGCGCGGCGGATTCTGAATGACATTCGAAGCCACCTCATTTGAGTCAAATGGCATTCGATTCGAATGACATTCCGACCCCAGTGTGCATGTATACAATACATACATACGTATGTGCGTACGTACAGCCATGATCAAAAGTTTACGGACCAGGGAAATGGCAATTTTGGGTTATTTCTCTTCCTATAGCTGCCCGACAAACTGTCGAATGCATGCGAGATGTCGTATAAGTACTTAACTAATAAAAACTACCCCACATAATACTCCAGGCTGCCGCGCGGCAGAGAAGTAACTCAACATTGCTGCTGTCGTGGTCCGTGAACTTCTGCGCTTGGCTGTACATACGCGCATTCATGCATGCACACATACGTACGCGCGTATACATACAAACAAAACAAATACTCTTTCTAACGGTATCGTATGGTGCATTGCAGCTTGCCGTGTCCTGCATCCTCTCGGGAGGCAAGAGAAGCACCGCGCGGTTTCCCTAAATCTTCGCGACGCCCCGTGCACCCGCAAAGGACGAACACAAAGACAGCGCGGACATTATTCGGCCTCACGCAGGCGCTAATCTACGAGCAGTCAACAGCGCACGCACGACGGACGAGGCAAGCACCAGCTTAGCGTGGCGGCGGCGGCGGGAGCCGGGGGCGCATCGGCCATCTCCGGGGCAACCTCGACACGGAGCAGCACGAGAGCATCGCCGTCTGCTTGCGGCCACCAGACAATCGCCGGCGCGGCACACGTCGGGCGCGAATTAATCCCCGACACTCTCCTCGCTCTGGCCGCCGGCGCCTTTGTTCTTGGCGAGCTGCTGCAGCCACCGCGGCGGCGGCGGCGGGAGTAAATAACCGTGTCTATCCCGGGGGCTTTGTGCACGCCCTGCGGCGGGCTTTCGGCCCCAAGGGCTGCTGGCCGGCCGGCGGCGGCGTTCCGAGGTGTACAGCGATTGATCCATTCCCCGGCGGCCACTCGACGCTGGAGCGCAGGCGGCTTTCTCGAGACCGCCGCGGCGACGACGGAGCAGCGTGCGTGGCGCGTTGACGGGCGCCCTTTGTTGTCCTCGCCGTTTTTCTGCGCCTCCTCCTTTTCTCCTCATGGGCGCTCTGTTCCCTTTCCGGGCGTCCTTTTATCGCGTTACGTGCTTTAAGGCTCGATTTGGTGAGATCGCTGTCGGGTGGCTGTTCCAGCGAGAGCTCATATGGAACATGTGCAACGGGCATTGAAAGATGGGTGAACTGTTTGGTCGAGTAAACTGACGGCGGTTTTCCAGCGCCAACCGCGGGGTACCGTGCGTAAGCGGCGTAGTGCACCTCTTATAAAGTGGTCCACCACTTACCTTGACGTAGAATCTCAACTAACTAGCCCGACACTTCCAAAAGTTACATCAGCACGCGCTAACAAATTCTAATTGAAACGGGAGCATATTGTAACTGGGCCCGGTATAACTAAATCTTTTCCCGGTGACCGCACTGGAAACTTTTAAATGCGTTGGAAAAGTAGGCGTACTCGGCGCCGGGTGAGACGTGAACGCATTAAAGCCCGTTGTAATTAGCGTGGCAACTTTTGCTTGTAAAGGCCCTCGTCAGCCGTAGCGTCACTAAATAAAGGCTTTTAGAGTATCGGCACTTTTCTCTCATTGTTATGTGCCGCCAGGATTTTCATTGGTCGTTCGGCACCACGTGATATTTGTTTACGTATGGGCGCAGCCATTTTGTTTCTGGGCGCCTCTCTCTCTCTCTCTCTCTCTCTCTCTCTCTCTCTCTCTCTCTCTCTCTCTCTCTCTCTCTCTCTCTTTGCTGCGTGGACGCTAGAGCGGCCGGTCACACTCTGCCCGTCACAACCGGCGGCGGTTTCGTTGGGAGAGATGGCAACACTGCAAGGCGAAAACAAAATGGCCCCCAGGCGCTCCCGGGTGCACGAAGGGGCGGTACTCTTAGGCGAAGCTTATTTAGTGGCGGTACTCAGCGACTTTGCGTCTGTGGGAGGAATAATTAGTGGAAGTACGTATTTTTGCTCGACGCAGGAAAGCTCTTCTTTCTCCTTGTTCTCGGCACAGGACCCGCCGTGATGACAAATGCCTTCGACGCCGTTGGAACCCTTTCGGACAGGTCAACAACACAAAAAATACGAGAGCGGTAAATTTGTCAGGAGTCGTCGTCCGCGTCGTTACTAAGCGACACGCCATCCAGCAAGAATGCATAACCAGAGTGTGGCGCTGCTTTACAGGCGTGGACGGATAAGGCGGCCTGCGGTGAGGGTGGGGGAAAGAAAACGTGAAAAAAAAAAAAAAACACTGGTTGATTCCTCTGTCGTAGGAATCGGTAAAACACGAAAGTGAAATGTGCAACGAAATCTGCAGCTGGGCATGACTTGTGGGTCGGCGGCTGTCTTGTGGGTGTGCTTGGCGAGCGACGTCCTACTGGCGGGTCGCTTCGGCGAAGGTGTACTGGCGTCATTTCCGTAACGGATATGACGTCAGTGAAATCTTGGTGTATCTCGGCATGAAACACTTTCGTGTTAAAATATAAAGAACGAAAATGAAGAACCCTAAGTATGACGTACTCTATGGCTCTAAAGGTTGCTTCCCCGCAAGAAGACCCTACGTGCAGGGGTGCACCCTTTACAGGCCGCTTGCTTCGTTGTATTGGCGTCATTTCCGGGGCGGATATGACGTCAGCGAAATCTTCGTGTATCCGGGAATAAACCACTTTGGTGTTAATAAGAGGCGACGGGAGAGCGCGCTTCAATAGTTCCAACCGGGCGCCCGCCTAATGGTTTAAATCTGGCACCGGGGTTCGGCAGCAGTGCAGCGCTGATTGCCGCCCAGTCTCGGCTGTCGTGATGGTGTTGGAAAGACAGGAGATACTCAAAAGATACTCCAAGTGCAGTGCCACTCTGTTCGGTGAAGTGCGCATACATGCACCCCAGTTCGAGCTGCCGAAGCATTGCGGTGCCATCGTTCGTCCTCGTGCTGTGCTAAAGCTGTCCGGACACCTTTTGTTTGAATTCTCCCTTTACGTACCTCTTGCCGTACGCATATGTGCCTGTGACGTATGCGTCAGGATTTCCGGCAAAAAGGTCGTCTTTCTTTCTTTTTTTTTTCTTTTTTTTCGTAGAAGGCTCCAGCCGGAATCTTTCTGCGTGTAACACGAACAATATGAGCTGTCGCATTACCTGACCAGATGACGCCACTGTTCCCGTGATGCGCTCCGGGAAAAAAATGTTGCATGTCGTGTGCAAATACCCGGCTGCGCGTTACAACGTGACAACCGTTTGACAACGACTTTAGCGACCGCTGGCACCCTACGCAAGCTGTATTAAATACACCCATCGGTGATAATTAACTATTCAAGGGCTGTGGCTTGAACAGCGTCTGTCTCCCGCTGCCCTGACTAGGACACGAACGATTATTTTGTCGTATATGTTATGTGGTGTAAACATCTACCCGTTGCTGTGGCAGTTGTCAGTATTCCGTTTCCAGCTGCAAAACCACGCCATTTTCAAAACGAGAACTTTTTTTAATGTTGCTGAAGTGCAGTTTGGTGGGGGGGGGGGGGGGGCAGCGTTTTTGGAATCGACAAAGTGCTACCTTGATCGCAGCGAGCGTCGTCCCCACGTGTGTACGTCGCTTTTACGAGGTCACTGGGACCCACAGCTGTTAATCCGGAAGCATGCAGGATCCATTGAGCGGAGAAGCCGGCCTTGCTGTGTGGCGAGTGTAGCGCGCTCCTAAATTCCCAACCCGCCGCGGTGGCTCAGTGGCTAAGGCGTTGTGCTGCTGAGCACGAGGTCGCGGGTTCGATTCCCGGCCGCGGTGGCCGCTTTTCTGATGGAGGCGAAAAGCAAAAACGCCCGTGTGTACGACATTTCGGCGCGCGTTAAAATCCGCAGGTGGTAAAACTAATCCGGAGCCCTCCACTACGGGCGCGCCTCATCGCCTGCGTTGCGTCGGCGCTGTTAAACCCTACAATCAATCCATCAATCAATCAATCAATCAATCAATCAATCCTAAATTCCCAGTGGCCGCGACGGGTTCAGTCAAGTTCTCCCCTTCTCTCTTCTTTACGTTCGCCTTGCTGGTTGAGCGGCAGATGGATGCCGCTGACATGGGGAATGAAGACGAACTCGTTATCTGCTGGCACCTTGAGGATCAGACAACCACGACATCTGAGAGAAGAGAGTGTTTAATGCGTCTCCTGCCTATTTACAGTGTATTTACAAGAGGTTATATAGGCTTTCAAACACAAAGGATTCCCTGCAGCCCAATCAAAGAACAGCACTTTCCCTTTCGTGAACTTTTCCCCTTGGCTGCAGGCGAAAATGTCCGCCCCGTGTTCCTTCCGGCCAATTATCCGGTGCAAAACCGCCTCTCTCAAGGCGATCATTCGTCGCTTGCGGTCTTGCACGGTCCTTGCCTCATTGAGTTCAATGGATCCTCCGCAATGTGGTGCGCTTCCCATCGTGGTGGAATCATCGCGCCACCTACGAAGGCTTCGTAACACACCGTGCGTGCACTGGCATTGTCGGTCACGCAGCCCCGCGCGATCCC